>ML293413.1:0-32304 GCA_005239495.1 Nicotiana undulata | reverse complement strand
GGTTGTATATATTTGGCCTAGCTGTGGCTCAGCTTGTATCTACGGCCTTACCTCATATCGCAGCTATATTACGCATTATATTTGTTATAAATTGTCAATAACTGGAATATCGAGTTCTGGGGTAGTAACTCCTGGGGATTTATATGTTGGCTTGCCTAACCTCGCCGTTAGGTTCCATCACGACCTGAACCAGGTTTTGGGTCATGACAAATCCGAGCCTAGAAATGTTAAAATGAATCCAAAATCGCGAACCCTTGTATTTATCATTCTGCCCAGCACTTTCATATCTGCGGCGTCGCTTTTGCGACCAAAAACACGTTTATGCGGAGAAGCACTGGAGTTGTCTTCGCACCTACGGTAAATTCCCGTATCTTCTCACACACGGGTGTGAGTTCAAACTGCGCTTCTCCGCAGCCAATTGCTTTTGCGCTCAACTCATCGCATCTGCGCCTTCGCAGATGCGAAGAAATCTCTGCTTCTGCGGACTCCTGATCCCAGTAGTACTTCTTTTCCTATGACTCCTTTTTCACTTCTACGACCATCGCACCTACTCAAACCAGCCGCATGTGCGGTCACACCAGAACCAGCAGCAACCAGCAATAACAACATGAAGAAAAAGATCGAAATCAATCTGAAACACGCCCGAGCCTCTCAAGACCCCGTCCAAACACACTAAAAAGTCCCATAACATAACACAGTCCTACTCGAGGCCTCAAAACACATATAACAACATCGAAATGATGAATCTCACCTCAAATCAAAATCTATGAAATTTAACTTACAAATTTCCAAAACTCGCGTCGAAACATATCAAATCAACCCGGAATGGACCCAAATTTTGCACACAAGTCCCAAATGACAAAACGAAGCTATTCCAAATTTCCAGAACCATAATCCGAATCTGATATCGTCAAAGTCAACTTCCGGTCAAACTTATGAACTTTTCAAATCTTCAAATTTTCAATTTTCGCCAATTTGTGTCGAAACTTTCTAGAAACATCCAAATGCAAATCCGGGCATACGTCTGAGTCCAAAATCATCACCCGGACCTATAGGAACCATCAAAACTCCGTTTCGGGGTCAAATTCATAAAAAATCAAATTTGGTCAACTCTTCCAACTTAAAGCTTCGACAATGAAATTCATTATTCCAAATCGATTCTGAATAATCTGAAAACAAAAACCGACGATTCACATAAGTCATAATACATCATACAGAGCTAATCATGCACGCAAACTACCGATCAAAGTGCAAATGCTCAAAACGATCGATCGGGTCGTCACATTATAATTCTAGCATCCCCATCTCCCAACTTCTTTCTTTTTGTGCAAACTTTTCGAGGGAAAAGAAAAAAATAAAATTCAAAGATCTAATAAAATGTACTAAAAAGCATCCAAAGCATCAGAGTCAATGACTATGGATAAGAATACCAGGGGGAAATGCAATCCTTTCTTGCCATTATATTGTTCTTTCATGATTGACATTTCTTGATTTAAATTCATATTTTTATTAATTGAATTAATATACATATATAAAACTTCTCAATTTCTCTTTAGAAAAGAAGAGATTGGCTAGTGGTTCCTTTAACTATTTATTAATTGAATTAGTTTTTCACTTCAACTCCCTATATTCTCTATACATTTAGCAACGAATAGGTTGGCTAGTGGTTAATTTAATGTAATGATTTATTTATTGAAGAGTATTATAGTCACATAATTTTTTATAAAGTTATTTTGTTCTTTCAATCTTCATCTTAAAGGTTCACCCTTGTATGATATATGATATGATATGAATGAATGATGATTGGATTTAAATGATACTAGTCTCTATCCCATATCAATTTTCACATGTATCGAAATAATTGTGAGAAAATATATTTTAGAAATTATTTAACCATGAATTTTATCAAATGCCAACAAATGCATTGAAAATTATTTTAGAAAGAAATTGAACACATATCGTTCATTTCCTCATAGGAAATGATGCGTTTTGTTTAAAATCCTTTTTTATTCTTTCTTTGTTGGTTTTTGTTAGAGAAGATCCTACTACATTCAAATGTTTAGCCCCTTAAAAAGCAGGATATTTTTCTAGAATCTAACTTCCATTAAAAATCCAATTCTGACTAATAATCGAGAGCAAAATCTTGCTCACCTAGCCATACGTGAAACATCATCAACTAAACTTTCATTCCGAAATGTCATTACCAATACACACATAGAAAGAACCAAATTTAAAAAATGAATTATAATTTATCCAGGTAACACTCAATGAATAATTATACTACCATAACTGCTACAATATTTTTGAGGATCCGAATTAAAATAGACTCAAAAATATTTACATATATAGTCAAGAAATTATACAACAAACAAAGAAAAAAGGAAAAAGAATATAAAAACTTTACATGACCCAGCTACTTAGAGAAACCCTGCCTTGTCGTAGACCCTAAACTTTGCTTCTTCCTTTAAATATCAAACAATATGGTATATACAAATTAAATGCTTGAAAGTTTTTTTGTAGAATGCTTTGACATTGTCTAACCACATAAGGATGAATAGTGTAATAACGTCATTAGTTAAGAAGAAACAATATCACAACAATAAGATGGCAAATACGACTTTTCAGTTTCTACAACAGATGAATCATTTAGCAATTTATTTAAGAAAATAAAAATATTACCATTGATACCTTATTCATTGGATTGTATTATAAATATATTGAATTAGAAACAATTCAAAGGCGGGTGATGCTTAGAATTCCCAAGAAATTCTAGACGTAGGATTTTCAATTAACTACATTCATGTAGCTATTATTTAATATTTAATAAGAGGTGACTTATTAATTTCGAAAGTCAAAAGGCTGCCTATTCCATGTTTGTCTTTATTTCAATTAAATATTTTCTTTTTTATTAATTTTATTAGAATGTATATTTACATTTTTATACAAAATTATATTTGAAATACTATAATATTGAAGGGTATTATAGTCATTCAACTTTATAGGGTTATTTAGTCTTTTAAGTTTTTAGTTTAGTCTTCATACTCATAATATAGTATGATATGATATGATGATATTGTATTAGTAGAAAATAAATAATACATGTGGAATTATATGTAGCTGACAGGGCATGATATGTGGATCACTAAGAAGATGACAACTGGATACTAACAATTAAAAGATGTATGAGTTAAAAGATGTACGAGCAAATCACTCACGAGATGAAAAGACGCATATGCTCGAGCCTAAATTGTTCAATGAAGAGACACAGACGGAATGAATCAAGACAGTAAAAAGGGAAGATTCATGAACCTCTAATTAACGAGGAAGGAGAATCAGAATCGTTACAGAATCTTCATGAACATTTACGATTGTCAATTATAACGGTTCATTAATGCCATTAATGCTCATAATGATTCAGTCATAAAAGGAAGAAAACGTTATATTTGTAAGTCCCTATACAAGGGAAGATAATTCCACTTGTAAGGACACATTTTGACTTATATTGGAATATAACTATTTTCTTTTGCTTTCAATAAATTATTTCAATATTTCTTGTCATGTTTATTTCTTTTCATATAATTGAGAAAGTACAAAATTTCTTGGTTATCACTAACCTGAGTTCTTCTAAAAATAGGCTTTGACCGAGAACTTATTTTTTGATTAAATAAATTAGTTCTGTTACCGGGAATCTGATAATCTTTTTACTTTCCAAATCTTTCTTTCTCACAACCAAATCATGTCAACTGTCAATGAAAACAACCAACAAGTAGGAGGAACTCCAGTTCCTTCACCTCAGGAATCCCCACGCACTTCTCGAGAAGGAACACCTGAAATACCTGCTACTCACACGAATGAACAACATGGATATGGGAAGACTGTTGCGCAAGATGCTATGAAATAATTGATCGCTGAACACGTGAATAATGCTCTCTAAGCTTTCGTGAGGGGACTACCAACTGTACCACCAACTCCTCCCCCAAATAATACTGCAACTGTGGAAAACCCACGCTCAGGGCTTGCTAATTCAGGAAGCGGGGGAACTCCCAATGAGTCACGTGATGGGAGACCAAGTACACCAAATAATTCTGATTTTCAAAATTTGCTACTAACTTTGCAGAAACAGGTGAAAGAACAAAACGACCGCATCGAACAAATACCTGGCGTACCACTTGTGGTTAAGGGAGTGGATATCGACAAATATTCGCAACAACCCTGTAATCCAAGCGCGACTCCATTGCCCATTCCTAAGAAGTTCAAAGTGCCTGACATCCCAAAATATGATGGAACAACCGATCCGTGTGACCATGTGACCGCATTCACAATTGGAGTAAAAGGCAATGATTTAACCAAGAAAGAAATTGAGTCAGTGTTGGTCAAAAAGTTTGGAGAAACACTCACGTTAACATGGTATTCTCTTTTGCCGAGCTTGCAGATTTATTGATAAAAGCACATTCAGGAGCTCAAAAAGTTGAAAAAAGAATTAAAGATAAAGTGAAGCAATGAGATACAGAATTACTCAGAGAATTTGTAGATAGATTCCAACGTGAAAGAATGATGCTTCCAAGAGTACTTGATAATTGGGCAGCCATTGCGTTCGCAAGTAATCTAAACGAAAAAAGTTCAGAAGCCACGAGAAGACTTAAGGAAAGCTTACGAGAGTTCCCTGCAACAACATTGAATGATGTATATAACAGGTATAGTACCAAGCTGCGGATTGAAGAAGACAATTTTTCTCAGTCAAAGGTTGATGAGAGAAGAGGTTCGAGGCGGTCAGAATATGAAAAGAGGTCTGGTAAAAATAGGTACGAGCCTTATATGGGACCCTCAGGTCGAGACGCACAGTCCAAGCCAGAAAATATGCGATCCGACCATAGATTAAGGAACAGAGATTCAGGTTCATCATCATCATCTAGATTCAGAAAAGAACGAGATGTGCACTATAGGGATACCAATGCAAATGCAAGTATTGGAGACTATAGTTTCAATATCAGTACTTCTGAGTTAGTAGCTGTTCTATGGAGTATGGGGGATAAGGTGCGATGGCCAAAGGAAATGAGATCAAACCCAAGCAGAAGAAATCCAGATTTCTGGTGCGAGTTTCATAATGACCATGGCCATAAAACATCATATTGCAGATTGTTACAAGGAGAAGTAGAACATTTGTTAAAGCGGGGATACTTGACAGACTTGTTCAGCAAGAAAGGTAAACAATCTTACACGNAAGAGGGGGGGGGGGGGGGGGGGGGGGGGGGGAGAAGAAGTCAACAGTGTAACATACACAACTATGAAAAAGACGGCGAAATTCACAGTAACCCACGGGAAGCGAGTTCGTCAAGTTTTGGAAGAAGATATCATAACATTTGATGATGCAGATGCAGATGGCTTGATGTTTCCTCACAATGAAGCACTGGTAATATATTTACTTATACATGATACTAATGTAAATATTGATCCAGGTAGCTCCGTGAATATTATTTTATTGCAAGTGGTGAACAAAATGCAAATTGGCGACAAGATGATACAAAAAGCACGTTCCTCAGCTAGATTCGATAATTCAACCATTATTACGAAGGGAGAGATAGTGTTAACTACATTCGCGGAAGGAGTCATCAAAGAAATAAAATTTTAAGTAATAGACACGGACATGGCCTATAATGTGATTCTTGGAAGGCCATGGATTCATGACATGGATGTTGTGCCGTCTACGTTACATCAAGTTATCAATTTTCCTTCAAAATGGGGAATTCAACAAATTCGAGGAGATCAACAAATTTCTAAGAATATCAATTCAGTGGCGCAACACACAAAGAAAGCATCAATACAAATAAGGATTTCGTGGATGACGTGGTAAATCAAATCTCATATGAAAATGTTTCAAAGCAAACATATTTGGATTCAAATCGGATGTCATTCAAGAACCGGAGGAGAATGAAAGCATCAAAACAATAATTGAAGAGCTCGAAGCTGTTATGCTATTCGAACTATGACCAGACCTGAGAGTTTATATTGGAGCAAAGCTGAGCCCAGGAATGAAAGGTAAGTTAGTTGAATTTTTAAAAGTTAACGCAGATTGTCTTGCTTGGTCGCACTCAGATATGACAGGTATACCTCTAGAGGTGATGAATCATAAATTGAATGAAGATAAATCATACATACCTATCAAGCAAAAGAAGAGGAAACATGGTTCATTCAAAAATCAAGTGATTCATGATGAGGGGGACTTATTATTACAAATTCATGCCTTTTGGTTTGAAAAACGCTGGAGCAACATATCAAAGGTTGGTGACCAAGATGTTTCAAGAACACCTAGGAAAGACTAAGGAAGTATATATTGATGAAATGCTAGTCAAATATGCACGAGCAGAAGATCATTTTCAAAAATATTTCAAATACCTTCGAGATCCTCCGCTGCTATAATACGAAGTTGAACCAAGAAAAATGTGCCTTCCGCGTAGCTTCAGGTAAGTTTTTAGGTTTTCTTGTATCTAATAGAGGTATTGAACATATCAAAGCTATTGAAAAAATACCCAATATACTCACAAGCAAAAAATAGGTACAAAGATTGACAGAGAGGATAGTAGCTTTTGGAAGATTTATTTCTAAGTCTTCGGAGAAAAGTTCTAAATTCTTTTCAGTGCTAAAAAAGCAAAATCAATTCGAGTGGATTGAAGAATGCCAACAAGACATCAAAATTTTAAAGGCATGCTTGTCAAATCCTCCTTTGTTGGCTAAACCAAAAGACGGTGAGAGGTTGTTTGTTTATCTCGCGGTTTCAGAAATGGCTGTAAGTGCAGTTTTGGTACGAGAAGACAAATGTAAACAATCTCCAATTTATTGTGTCGGTAAATCTTTGTTGGATGCTGAGACAAGATATCCTCATTTAGAAAAACTTGCTTTAGCATTAGTTATGGCATCTAGAAAGTTGAGACCTTACTTTCAATGTCACCCTATTTCCGAAATAACTGCATATCTTCTAAGGAATATTTTGCATAAACAAGAATTGTCAGGTAGATTAGACAAGTGGGCAATAGAACTAAGTGAGTATGATATCATGTATCAACCTAGAACTTCAAAAAAATCACAAGTTTTAGCAGATTTATAGCAGAATTTAGCACAAAAATAGTTCCTGAAGTAGAAAAGGAACTACAAATATTCACCGGATCGAATCCAGGTACGTGGACTCTATTTACTGATGGCTCCTTGAATGTTAAAAGAGCGGGTTTAGGTATCGTTTTAATTCCACCTTCAGGAGAAAGTATAAGACAAGCAATTAAATGTTACCCCATTACTAACAATGAATCAGAGTACAAAGCTGTAATTGCAGAGTTAGAACTGGAATGAGAACTCTCTATAGAGCAAAACATAATTAAAAGTGATTCTCAGCTGGTAGTCAACCAGATGCATGGGACTTACATAGCTAGAGAGGCACGAATGCAACAATATTTGGAAAAGGCACGAGAATCTATAAGGCAATTCCAATCATGAAAGATTGTGCAAATACCCAGGGAAGAAAATGCAGAAGCAGATGCACTAGCTAATATTACATCAGTTGCGGAAATAAATGCAGAAAATGCTATCGTAATACATTTATTTCATTAAGCATTAGACCGGGATAAAAACGAGGTAAGTTTCAATAATCTGACTTGGGATTGGAGAAATGAACTTGTTAATTTTTTGCAGTATGGAACCGTACCTGAAGGCAAAAAAGACTCAGTCGCTTCGACGAAAGGCTGCTCGTTATTGCTTAATTCGAGGAAATTTATATCGAAAGATGTTCGGGGGACCTTTAGCAAGATGCCTTGGACCCACTCAGACAGAATATATGATGAAATAAGTACATGAGGGCATTGTGAAAATCACGCAGGAGGTAGATCTTTGGTAAAAACTCTAATTAGAGTAGGATACTACTGGCTTGAAATGGAGGAAGATGCAGAAAATTTTGTAGCAAAGTGTGATAGATGCCAATGATATGGCAATAACATGCATCGCCCAACAGAATTATTACATACGGTTATTGCCCCGTGGCCATTCATGAAGTGGGGAATGGATATCGTGGGTCCTTTGCCACAAGCTAAAGGAAAGGCACGATTTTTGTTAGTATTAACAAATTGTTTTTCCAAATGGGTAGAGGCAGGAGCTTTCAAACAGGTGCGAGAAAAGGAAGTAATGAATTTTATTTGGCAGAACATTATACACCGATTCAGAGAGCCAAAAGAAATCGTATGTGATAATGACCCGCAATTTATATGCTCGAAAGTCACAGAATTGTTTCAAAGTTGGCAAATCAAACGAATAACTTCCTCACCTTATTATCCCGTGGAAAATGGACAAGCTGAATCAACAAACATGGTTATTATTAATAATTTGAAGAAAATATTAGAGGAATGAAAAGGCAATTTGTCCTAGGTGTTACCAGGAGTATTATGGGCTTATTGAACAACAACAAAGATTGGCACGGGAAAAACTCCATTTTCACTTGTTTATGGTTCAGAAGCCTTAATCCCAGTCAAAATAGAAGAGCCAAGTACGAGATTCACACAAGCAACAGAAGAATCAAATGATGAAGAGATAAGAATGAATTTGGATTTACTCGAGCAAAGAAGAGAAGCGTCTCTAATAAGAATGGCGGCACACAAGAAAATCATTGAACGATACTACAACGGGAAGGCTCATCTCAGATACTTCAAGATTGGGGACTTTGTTCTCAAAAGGGATTTTCAATCAACAAAAACAGCTGGAGCAGGAAAATTGAACCCAAATTGGGAAGGTCCTTATAAAGTTCGAGGTATCGTTGGGAAAGGTGCTTATGAGTTAGAAACCATGGACGACAAGGTGTTACCTTCGAATTAGAATGTTGTTCATTTGAAAAAATATTATTTCTAAGAAAGGGAAATACCCATGACCAGGTATCACTTAATTATGATTTTGTTTTGTTCAGTTAAGTTATACTAACAATTTTAGATGATAGGCAAAAATCTAGCCCATACCAAATGATGATTAGACCTGAAAGACACGCGGGATACAAAATTATTCCCGGTCTGGGTTACAACCTTTCTGATGGAAATAAAAAAGGGTTAAGTAGTCATCATTTTAAAATATACCTCTGAGTCCCGTATGTATTTTCCTTTTCAGGAAATGGACCACATGGAAGGAATAATCAAGTGCTCGAGATTTCATGCTTCAAAGCTCTAACACTTGGGGGAATATAGAAGGCAAAGAAGACCGAACGTCAAAGAAGACTAAAGAAGACTAAAAGAGTCAGAATTCGAGTCAAGCATGGATCAACCCCAAAAATCAAAAACCAAGAGCCAATCAGGCCAAAAAACAAGCCTGATCCGAAAACCTTTGTAATAAGCTTTGATAAGGTGTAAACTCGCGGATGTAAATTATGAGATCCTGCGAGTACTTAGGTGAAGGACAATGATTAGTCATGGATTGCAAGATATACCATAGGATTTGGTGAAATCTGTTATAAGAAAAATAGTTATGAAAGAGTTGTAGATGTACGAAAAGTTACTTGAATACATGTAAAGTGTTATATAATTTGAAAGTTCAAATTATGAAACTTCCTCAAATTGTTCACGAAATTTCTTCGAAATATGTATTTTCCTACTTCTTTCATATACACCAATATGAAGTTGAGACGTCTTCTTCATTAGTGTCGTTCATAAAATGGCCCTCTTTTATAAAATTCGTGTCTATATCAATATCACGAAATACTAAAGCATTTTTAAATGCAAGTCAAAGAGTAAAACAAAAACTCAAACAAAATATTATATATTAACCCTGGCTAAAACTAAGTATAAACTTAGGTAAAACCTAGATATTTGTTTGATAATAAACCCCAAAATGGACTAGGGTAAAAACTAGCCAACAAAAAAAAACTTCCCATCAAAAGTTCAAGAAACAAACTAAGTTTTGAAAGAACACTATGGGGCAGAATCCAAAGTAACACTATCAGAAGCAGTAGAGGCAGAATCCAATATGGCATCATCAACAGCGAGAGAAGATTCGACTTGAGCAGAAGAGTCTTGAACACTAACTGTGCCAGGAGTAAGTTCATCACATTCGGGAACGCCGACCTCAGGTGAGGAAAAGTTATGACTTTGCTGAGTTTTTTCAATCGTTTCCTTAGCCTTTGTGTTGAATCAAGTCACTGCATGGTTTTGAAGAATGACAAATAGCAACACATATGAACCAGGTCCATCAGGGCAAACACAGACAATCAGACTAGATTCCACGAGAAGAGTCCATGTGCAGGAGATAAATATCATCTCTGAATTAAGGGGTCATCTCCTAAGCGAAAAAGTTGCAAATTGATAGGGAGATGGACTTCGTATTCAGGTAGGACAAAATCAAGATAAAGGAAGATCAAGGAAGTTGAGATAGACTCAAACTCTTCCACCAAGGAAGAGTTTCATAAGAATTGTACATCAACATCTCAACTACTGATTCTATAAATTGTCGAAGTATTCCTGCTGAAGAGTTGCGCACATACATAGAAGTGAAACAAGAATTGAAAGCAAAATTACCAAAGTAATTTTGCAAGCAGTTCATGTGAAGAATCCTTGTGCGACTCAAAAGCTACTTGAACCAGCTCGAAAAACCAGTTCCATCTGTTATCTTTTGAGTCTAGTTGTTTGTAGTAGGTGATTACAAATTGTATCTTTCAGCTTTATCTAGAAGCAATCGTAATAGGTACACAATATTGAAGTTAGAGTTAACTTGAAGTTTGTCGCAATTAGCTAGAGGCTAGTTTGCCACAAAGGGATTAGAGTTAGTCCTTAGGTTTACAAAAGAGTTTATTTTGTAAATGTTGTTTGGCTCATTGTCATAGTGAAGAGTTTGGGAAAATCCTACTGGGAAGTAGGTCGTGGTTTTTTCACCTTTTGAGCCAGGTGTTTTCCACGTAAAATTGCTGTGTTCTTTTATTTCTGCAAATACTTTTCCGCAAACTATAGAAGTTGGAACACCTAGAAGAACTTGGTTCTTCTATAGAGACTGCACTCGAAAATTGGACACCACACAAATCACCCCCCCTCTTGTGTGGTATTGAAGTATAAAAAATCAATTGGTATCAGAGCAGGTTATCCTTGAAGAGGTTAACACCTTGGGAAACGATCAAAATGAGTGCACCACCTGGAAACTGGGAAGGACAATCAACTGCAAGGCCACCACTTTTCAATGGCCAGTATTACTCCTGGTGGAAGAACAAGATGAATGATCACTTGATTGGAGAAGACTATGAACTCTGGGACATAGTCATTAATGGTCTTTTAGCCACCATGAAGAAGACTGCTGAAGGAATAGATGTGCCAAAGATTAGAGTTGACTGCACTGCTGAGGATTTGAAGAAGTGGGAGAAAAATTCTAAGGCCAAAAAGTGGCTAGTTTGTGGACTTGGTCCAGACGAGTATAGTAGGATTCAAAGTTGCACCACTGCCAAAGAAATTTGGGATACCTTGCAAGTATCCCATGAAGGAACACCTCAAGTGAAAAGATCAAGAAGTACTCTACTATACTCCCAGTATGAAAATTTTACTATGAAAGAAGGAGAGACTATCCAATAGATGTACACGAGGTTCACAATACTAACAAATGAACTCAAGTCTCTTGGAAGAATCATTCTTGAAGAGGACAGGGTAGAGAAGATCCTGACAAGAGTCTTACCAATTTCCTGGGAAAGAAAAATCACTGCTATTCAGGAATCCAAAAACATGGCAACCCTCAGGTTGGACGAGCTAATTGGAAACCTCACTGCCTACGAACTTAGAAGGCAGACAATGAAAATGGATGCTCCTAAGAAGAAAAGAAGTCTAGCATTGAGAACCACTGAATGAGAAGATCTGTAAGAAGATGAGATGGCCATGATCCCTAAGGAATTCAGAAACTTCCTCATAAGGAAAAAGGGCATCTCAAGAGGTGGAAACTACAACAAAGCAAAAGCTCCAGAAAGTCCAACCAACGAGGGATGCTACAAATATGGAAAGACTGACCACTACATCAAGATCTGTCCTCAGTGGGAAGTAGAATGGAAAAGGGAAAGATCCGAACGAAGGAACAGGAAGAAGAAACTGGTCCAATCCAATAAAACCACAACAAAAGCTATGGTTGCTGCTTGGGGGGAAAGCTCAGCTGAAGAATCAGAAGATGGTGAGAATGAAGAACATGCACTCATGGAAATTGGTGAATCAGATGAGGAATCATATGAAGAACCAGAGGTAAGTATATCCCATATCAAAAACAAGACAAAGTTCCTATCTAAAGAAAAACTCTCTGAGTTGCTACTTGATTTCATGGATGATTCCGAAGAAACAAACAAAGAGAAAGAACAACTGTCTAAAGAGTGTGTAATGTTAAAAGCAAAATGCAAGAACCTGGAAATCAGAGTAAGTGAATCTGGAAAGGAAAACACTGCCTTGAAGAACCAGGTTCATCTACTTGAAACTAGGATCCTAGAGCTAAAATCTGAAAATTTAAAATTGAAACTAGGAACTAGCAAAAAGACTGTTGATCATTCTGAAATCATGTTAGAAGAAAATGTGGGAAAACTAAATGATAAGATGTACACTAAGGATGAGCAAATAAGGGTACTAAAAGAAGAACTTGGTAAATTCAAACATGAATTAGATCAAACTTGCAAATGGAATAAATCCTCTGATGCCTTGACATGGCTTCAAGAAAATCATAGTAGCAACAGAAGAGGACCTGGCTTTGGGAGTCAAATGCCCAAATGGGATCCCAAAAGCAAGTATATCACTCTTCCGGAGAATAAAATATGCACCCACTATGGTAAGACTGGCCACTACAAAATTGAATGTACTGTAAAAGAGCAGGCCAGTCGAAGAAATGAAAGTTTTGTACGAAAGAAAAACTGGTTACCAAATTGGGCCACAAATATCTTGATTCATCCTTTCTCTCATAGAAAAGGACCCAAGCTAGTTTGGGTCCCTAAGACTAACCCTTGATTTCTTGTTGTAGGTTCAAGTGAAAGGAAGCAGCCAAATTTGGTACTTAGACAACGGCTGCTCAAAACACATGACAGGGAACAAGGAACAATTCCTTTCACTTGAAAACCTCAAATGAGGAAATGTATCCTTTGGAAATGGAAAGAAAGGTGAAATTATTGGGGTTGGTAAGGTAGGTAAGGATGACACACATTCCATTGAGAATGTGTACTTAGTAGATGACTTGAAATATAGCCTTATCAGTGTGTCACAATTGTGTGACAGAGGTAACCTGGTTGCATTCACTTCCACAAAATGTTTTGTGATTAACTTGCTTACTGACAAGATTGTTTTGCAGGTAAAAAGAGTGAATAACATCTATGTCATAGACATGTCCACACAATCAGAAAATGAACTCACTTGCTTAAGTGTGATGTACAGTGATCCCCTCCTTTGGCACAAAGGACTTGGTCATGCTAGTCTAAATCAGCTTAACAAATTAGTCTCCAAGGACTTAGTGGTAGGGCTTCCTAACATTAAGTTCAAGGAAGACAAAGTTTGTGAGGCATGTGCAAGGGGGAAGTAGGTAAGATGCTCATTTAAAAGCAAGAAAATGGTCAGTACCACCAGGACGTTGGAACTGGTTCATATGGATCTATGTGGTCCTACGAGAACACGGAGCAGAGGTGGTAAGAAATATGTAATGGTGCTAGTTGATGAATACTCAAGTTTCACTTGGACCTTGTTTCTGACATATAAAGATGAAGCATTTGATATGTTTACTTCATTTGTTAGAAAAGCTCAAAAACAGTTAGGAAATCAACTAGCATCAATAAGATCTGATCATGGTACTGAATTTGAAAATGCAAAGTTTGCTGAATTCTGTGATGAACTTGGCATAAATCACAACTTCTCTGCCCCTAGAACCCCACAACAAAATGTGATTTTTGAAAGAAAGAACAGAACTCTTGAAGATATGGCTAGAACCATGCTTCTTTATAGTAAACTACCCCATAGCTTCTGGGCAGAAGCAATAAATATTGCATGCTACATAATAAATAGATGCATGACCAGACCATTAGTATAGAAAACCCCTTATGAATTACTTAAAGGGAGAAAGCCTAACATATCCCACCTTAGGGCTTTTGGATGCAAGTGCTTTGTGCACAACAACGACAAAGAATCCCTAGGTAAATTTGATCCCAGAAGTGATGAGGGAATATTCTTGGGATATTCATCACATAGCAAGCTTATAAAGTATATAATAAAAGAACTATGTGTGTAGAAGAAAGTGTGCATGTTGGTTTTTATGAAACTAACACTCTCTCTAAGAGACATGAACCAAAAGATGAGGAGCTTATAATGGTTAGAAGTAGTGAACAAACTGGAGCAAATATGGAAGATGGAACAGGTGATGGACCAGGTCCAACTAACCCAAGCAACATGACAGGGGGAACTCAACAGCAAACTACACTGGAACTTGGCCCTGATCCTGTTCCACAACAACAAGACACCATGGGATCATCAAGTAGTGAACAATTGGTGCTCAAACCACACAAATATCAAAATTCTCACCCCCTTGAGAACATCATAACATATTTGACATCTGGAATAAAAAATAGATCCTTCTTGAAAAATCTGTGTGCGTTTGATGCCTTTTTATCTTTGATCGAACCAAAGAACATTTCTGAAGCCTTACATGATGCTGAATGGGTAAATGCCATGCAAGAAGAGCTAAATCAATTTGAAAGAAGTCAAGTTTGGCACTTGGTACCCAGACCACTAGATAGATCAGTGATTGGCACAAAGTGGGTCTTCAGGAACAAACTCGATGAAGATGGAATGTTTACAATAAATAAGGCTAGACTGGTTGTCCAAGGATATAGTCAAGAAGAGGGAATTGACTATGATGAGACCTTTGCTCCTATGGCAAGACTGGAGGAAATCAGAATTCTTATAGCATTTGCTGCCCACATGGAATTCACTCTCCATCAGATGGATGTAAAAAGTGCTTTCCTCCATGGCTACCTAAAGGAATAAGTATTTGTCAAATAGCCTCCAGGATTTGAAAGCAAGGAGACACCTGACCATGTGTATAAACTTGACAAGGCTTTGTATGGACTCAAGCAAGCACCAAAAGCATGGTATGAGCAGCTATCTAAATTCATGCTAGAACATTACTACAAACGAGGTAAAATTGATAGCACCTTGTTCTTAAAGGAAAAAGGTAAGGATCTCCTGGTAGTGCAAATATATGTAGATGATATCATATTTGGGGCAACTTTTGAAAAATTGAGTAAGGAATTTGCCAAGCTTATGGGGAGTGAGTTTGAGATGAGTATGATGGGTGAGCTAAACTTCTTTTTAGGCTTACAAATTAAGCAAAACTCAAAGGAACAATGATCCATCAACAAAAATATGTGAAAGAATTGCTCAAAAGATTTAAAATGGAAGACTCAAAAGAAATAGACACCCCCATTGCCACAACTACAAAATTAGATGTGGATGAACCTGGTTCATCCGTTGATCAAAAGTTATACAGAGGGATGATTGGGTCTTTATTATATCTCACTGCTAGCAGACCTGACATTGTGTTCAGTGTAGGGTTGTGTGCTAGATTTCAGGCAAATCCAAAGGAGTCCCATCTAACTGCAGTGAAGAGAATTCTGAGATATTTGAAAGGCACCACTGACTTATGCCTTTGGTATCCTAAAGGTAGTAATTTCGACCTTGTAGGATATGCTGATGCAGATTATGCAGGTTACCTGGTTGACAGGAAAAGTACTTCAGGCATGGCTCACTTTTTGGGCTCTTGCCTTGTGTCTTGGGCCACCAAGAAACAAAACTCAGTAGCCTTGTCTACTGCTGAGGCTGAATATGTGGCTGCAGCCTCATGCTGTGCTCAGTTGCTATGGATCAAGCAACAACTCCTGGATTTTGGTATAGAGGTTGGATGTATTCCTACTTTCTGTGACAATACTAGTGCCATTAGTATGACGAAGAACCCGGTTCATCATAAGAGAACCAAGCACATAGATGTCAAACACCATTTCCTAGGGGATAATTATGAAAAAAGGAATGATCTCAATCGAATTTTGTGCTACTGACAAACAAATTGCAGATATCTTTACTACAGCACTAAGTAGGGAGCATTTTGAGAGAAACAGGTTAGAATTAGGGATGATTAAGATCACCTAATTAAGGCATGATTAATCATCCCTAATTCTAACATGTCTTCCACACCACCCCTAGCCACACTCTCCAAATCTTCATAACCATGCCTTCCACACCACCCCCAACCACATCCTCATCAACCACCCCTGAAGACACTGGGTCAAATTCTCCATCACAACACATCTCCTCCTCACAATCTTCATCAAGTTCTTCCACCCCTCAAAACTCTACAATTCTGTTCGTTTACTCTAAGTCTTATTATCGACGCGATGGATTGCTATTTGAAAACACTTTCAATACAAAAAGAGCTCCTTCCGGCTATACTCTAGTTGGACAGTCTTAGTTCAGTTTGAGAAGTCAAGGAGGCACGAAGAGGAACCTACTCCTTCACCCCAAACAGATCCAGCCATTACACCAAGCCCTAATCCAGCCCCCAGAAAATGTCGAGTGAAAATGCTAGCCAGAAAAATAGTTACATCTGGTTCTCTTGCCAGGAAATTGAATCTAACCAGGCTCAAGATTTTGAAAATTCAAGCGAGTCTTTCAAATATGCAAATGAGGAAGAAGCAACAAGTCCATCTGATACTGAGAAAGTAACCCCTGAAATTAGGTCTGAACCTGAAATGGCTGAAAATAGGTTTGTTCTGATTGGGTCTGTAGTGGATGTAGAAATACCTGATAGGAGAAGGAAAGTTGGGAAAGAGACAGAAATTGAGAGAGAGGGAGAAGGGAGTTCTGAAAGGGGAACTGGGAAGGAAGGTGCCACACTGGCAATCTGTGGCCCCGCTCCTGTGATCGCTGAAGAGGGTGTCAAGGACTTAGGGGGAAGCAACTCTGGGAAGCAGCAGCAGGACTGGAAAGTCTACAACATGCAGTGGATGAACCTGGTTCATCTATTGAAGAAACTCTGGCTGACTTGATGAAAAAGTTGGGGGAAACCTACAAACCTAAGAAGAAGAGAACCCCCAAATCCAAGAAAGTTGATACTCTAGTACAAACCAAGAAGAGAAAGGCCTCTTCAAATGCTGATGCTCCTGCCCCTAAGAGTCGTGCTACTAGAAGTACTGTTAGGCAAAGTGAAGAAAAGATGGAAAAAGCTCTGAGGGAGAGCAAACAGAAGAAATCTGCCAAGGGAAAGGCAAAGGTTGACGAGCCTGTTGAGGCAATTTAGATTGATGATGATGAGATGGACCTGGTCCATCAAGAGGAACAACCGACTCAGTTTGAAGTTGAGACACCCAAGTCCAAGAAGGCCAAGACTTCTTCAAAGAAGTCAGCTTCTATGTCTCCCAAACCTTCAACCATTGCCAAGCGAACCAGGTCTAAACCAAAGAAGGTTAAAATCAATGATGATGCTGAGTGGAGTAGAGAAGAAGCAGATGAATCTGGTGGGGAAACTGATAAGCTAACAAACTTTGGGAGACGTACTATTCTGAAAGGAAATCTGTTCAGGGATCTTGAATAATCTGGGATTATCTTTCTTGTGGACACCTTGGATGTGCAGGGTTGGAAGGACCTGGTACTTCATCTTGACGGCAGGTTGGCAAGAAATGAGCTTGTGGAATTCATGGAAAATGCAGAAGTCAAGGATGGAAGGGTTTTCACTAAGGTACATCGGGTTGAGATCTCTTTTGATGCCAAAGAATTGGGTGAGATACTTGGTATTCCCTCTGAGGGATATGATGACTACACCAGGCAGAGGTAGCCAAGCTTGGATGGACTCCCTTCAGCCCTTCAAGTCACAAGGTTCTTCAGTGAGAATGAGAAGGAGATGGAGCCTAGGGCGGTGTTCAAAAGTGAGATGAGGCCACAACACAAACTATTCTTTGAGTCTATTATCAAGTGTTTACTTCCCAGGAAAGAATGAAGGCATATTGCAAGTTACATGAATCTCACTCTCATGGAGTGCCTGTACCGTGGTCGGCAGATTAATTGGCCATCCTTCATCATCCAACTACTGGACAGGGTTGTAAATGGTTCCAAGGCACATGCTATACCGTATGGGTTCATCCTAACTGCTTTGCTTGATCACTTCAAAGTGCAAGTGAAGAAGGCTAAAATGGCGACTGCTAAGGACCACTTTGGGAAGAACACATTACTGACCTGTGACTACATTATGAATATCCCTGAGGATGAACTTGGTTCATCTAGGAAAATGCCTTCTAATAGCAAGGTCAGGACGCTTGTGCATGAAGGTGAGGTCAAGGATGCTGAGATCCTTCGTTTAAAGACTCGCCTTACAGAGGTTGAAGCTGAGCGGGATACTCTCAAAGCTGAATTATCTAAGGAAAAGGAGAAGAATGAGGGTGTACTGCAACAAATTCTCTCCCTTTTTCAAGCAAAGAACCCAACCTCTACCCCTTCCCAGCCTTAGGTGTCCAATGCCTCCAAAAACCCCTCTATGACCCAGTTTGGGATTGTTTTGTCTAAGTCCGCTCTGTTTGTTTTTTTGCTCATGGTTGTGACTGTTTTATTTCTTTTGGTGTTTGGTGCCTGATCAAATATCCAATCAATGAATTTTGCTATTCTGTTATTGACTTTTTCTCAGTTTCTTAAATAACTTACATTTCTTGGTTTCTTTTGATGATTAATTCATGATTTGCAATTTCAGTTACCTCAATGGCCATGAGTAATTATTAAAATTCTGGCAAGTTTATCATTTTGCAACTTTTCAATGATGCCAAAAGGGGGAAGATGTGTTATTTTCAAAGATTGGTGATGTTTATAACTTAATGAACCTGGTTTCTCCATGATAAATGCTTAATGCTGTAAAAAGGGTCTATGTTGGATTGAAGTATTTACAGGTTTAAGCACAGAGTTTCTTATCATCAAAAAGGGGGAATTTATTGAATCAAGTCACTGCATGGTTTTGAAGAATGAAAACTTGCAACACAGTTGAACCGGGTCCATCAGGGCAAACACAGACAATTAGACTAGATGGCACGAGAAGAGTCCATGTGCAGGAGATAAACATCATCTCTGAATTAAGGGGTCATCTCCTAAGCGAAAAGGTTGCAAGTTGATAGGGAGATGGACTTCGTATTTAGGTAGGACAAAATCAAGATAAAGGAAGATCAAGGAAGTTGATATGGACTCAAACTCTTCCACCAAGGAAGAGTTGCATCAGAATTGTACATCAACATCTCAACTACTGATTCTATAAATTGTCGAAGTATTCCTGCTGAAGAGTTACGCACATACATAGAAGTGAAACAAAAATTGAAAGAAAAATTACCAAAGCAATTTTGCAAGCAGTTCATGTGAAGAATCCTTGTGCGACTCAAAGGCTACTTGAACTAGCTCGAAGAACCAGTTCCATCTGTTGTCTTTTGAGTCTAGTTGTTTGTAGTAAGTGATTACAAATTGTATCTTTCAGCTTTATCAAGAAGCAATCGTAATAGGTACACAGTATTCAAGTTAGAGTTAACTTGAAGTTTGTCTCAATTAGCTAGAGGCTAGTTTCCCACAAAGGGATTAGAGTTAGTCCTTAGCTTTACAAAAGAGTTTATTTTGTAAATGTTGTTTGGCTCATTGTCATAGTGATGAGTTTGGGAAAATCCTACTGAAGTAGGTCGTGGTTTTTTCACCTTTTGAGCCAGGGGTTTTCTACGTAAAATTGTTGTGTTCTTTTATTTCTGCAAATACTTTTTCGCAAACTATAGAAGTTGGAACACCTAGAAGAACCTGGTTCTTCTATAGAGACTGCACTCGAAAATTGGATACCACACAAATCACCCCCCTCTTGTGTGGTATTGATGTATAAAACATCACTTTGTAATCTCAGCATTCAAGTCAAATCCTTCCTGGCTAGGCTCCTTCAAAGTCTCGAGGCGCGTGTTCAGAAAAGCCCAGCTTACATCAAGTGTTAATTTATCTTCGAGGGCCTCGTAGTCCTTATCCCATTGCTCAATTTCAGCCTTCAACTCTTCTATTTCAGTCAAAGAAGCATTATAAGAAGCGTTCAAAGGGGCGAGGGATCTCTCCAAGAACTTGACCTTATCAGAAGAGGCACTGAGGTCTTCTTAAGCCTGAGTGAGTGTTTGAACAAGCTCCCCGACATAGGTCTCCTTCTGATTAAGGAGTTATTTCAAACCCCTAATCTCTTCGGTAGCTTTAGAAAGTTTCTCTGCAAATGAAGACTCAAGGATGTCTTTGTCTTTTCCAACTTGACTGGAAGAGGCTTTTTCAATTGCCAATTATGTCGCCATCACTCTTGCTTGCTATTCCAAAGCACACTTATCTTCATCTAAAACTTCTTTCTCCAACTAAAAACCCTCATATTTTTCCTTCCAGTTGTCCGCCTCTGTACGATAATCATTGACTAGTTGCTCAGTGTGGACAATTCTCTTCGTAAGCTCCGTGCCTATCAAGTTGATCTACAAAAGAAAAGAAAGGAGTGATTATCAAGTAAAAGTAAATAATCGCGAGGAAAATAAAGGAAAGAGCTAAGGCTTGTACCTTCAAAGATGAATGAACAATATCATTCATCCATGTCAAGGAATTGTGGCTTTCCAACGTCGACTTCTCAACTGGGCCAAGTAGAGGTTTCAACCATACGCCAGCTTGACCAGAATTTTTCAACAGATTACCATCCTCGGGGACTTCTATGGTAACATTTTTCATTACTCTATTGCTATTGGAAGTATCAGCTTCAACATAAAATTTCGTAGCAATAGGGACAATTGAGGAAGTGAAAACAACCACGGGAGGAGCAGTAGTAGCAGCAACAGGAGTGGAAATCTGAGAACCAATAGGAATTGACATTGGAAAAGAGGCAAGGGGTACTTCTTCAGAAACAAGACCAAAATCTTCACTATCAAAACCACGAGAATATAGTTGATCAGTAGAGTCACGAGGGGCAACATTAATCTCTTCATCAGAAATCACTAAAGTAGCGCTTTCAGGCTCATTCAAAGGAACAGAACTTGGAGGAGGTGTGGCTTCATCATCCGAAATAATGCGCCTCCTAGCCCGAGGCCTGCGCACTAAGGAACCTTCTTCTTGTTCCTCTTCACCCTTAGAGCCATGGGATCTGTCTGCTTTTCTCTTTGATTAAGAACTTTAAATCATCTCTTGAGAAAGGGACAAAGAGAGTCTTGATGAAGTAATAGATGCGGGACTGACACCTCGAATGGGAAAACCTAGCAGAGGAAAAAAGTTAGTAACCTCCAAATAAATACAAAGGAAAGAAGGAAAATTAAAGAGAAGGATACCGTGAGTCTTGACTTTCCATACAAACCTATGAGAAAGGTATTTCCAAGACCTTCCTTCCATAGGAGCAACCGACAACAATTTCTCTACCCAAGCACAGAAGTTTTCTATTTCCTCAAAAACTTCCATGGTTGCTAAAAATGGAAAAACAACTATGGGATTATAAGTTTTTTTCTTCCCTCATAAAAGAAGAAGAGAGATATTTAAAAAAAACTTACATGCAAAATTCCACTTTTCTAGAAAGGCCATGTTTTTCTCACTTACCAAACCACTTGTGGGAGAAGCAACGAAACGGGCGTACCAGCCACGATCTCTGTCATCCTCAGGACTAACCAAAACCCTTTTGCTTCTGGCTACAAGAGTAAAAACCCTTGAACGAAATAATTTCGGGGAGTAAAGATGAAGCAAGTGTTGAAAGGTGAAAGGTAAGGAAGCCAAATTGGTCAGATATCGAAGACATGCAACATCCCTCCAGACGATAAGACCAATCTGTCCTAAGAAAACATTAAAGAGACGACAAAATTCTATGATCACTGGGTCAATAGGTGGTCTAACCTAAGGTAAAAGGATATGTATAGACAAAAGAATAACCAGCCTTGTATGTAGTTATCCTTTGATTTGAACCAGGAACTAAAACTGGAAAATCAGATTTCCAGTGACACTCTCTTCGAACAAGAGAAATCAAACCAGTAGTAATCTGGGACGGATAAACATCGACACGATCATGGGAAGCTAATGAAGTAACTTGGTTCCTAATCGATTCATGATTAGTAGAGAAAGAAAATTCTTGAGGAACGATTTCATTAACTGTTGGTTCTCGAATGGGTTCACTTGATTCCCTATTTCTGGCAGAAGATCTATGGGTTGAAGAAGCCATAGTCCTAGAAGAAGAAGGAGTAACAATGTTGGTTTGAGAAGTAGAACCATGAATAGACAAAGATCCTAAGATGCACAATCTACCGCCTCTTCTACTCCTAACAGGAGCAGTTGAAGGGGGAAGTTCATCTACAATTACTACTTTGAGATGATCGGGATTTGACGAAGAAATGGTTGTATAAGAAAATAATACGTGTTGAAGAACAAGAACGAGTGAAGAACAAGAACTCTGTAGGATGAAGGTTTCGTGAAACTGAAGGCACATAAGGTATTTATAAGAAGAAGCAACCGTCAGGTAAAGTAAGTCATGATGGAAATGTCATAATGAAACAGTCACTTCATGACTGACATCACCGCAAGAAAGTCCTAAAAACCACCGAGAAGTTGTAGACCCAATCGACGAAGGCCACGTGGCACATGAATTAAATGGAAGTGACATGCGATGTGTTGGTTCTGAAGAAAATGCAATGATACATGGGAAACGACAGCAAAAGATTCCCGCCATAAATACGTACCACTTCCCAAATATTCAATTGCAGAACATTCGACAAGTGGGGCGACTATCTGTATTGGTAGAAAATAAATAATACACGTGGAATTATATGTGGCTGACAGGGCATGTGTAACGAACCGGTCGGTCGTTTTGAGAGTTAGCGCCCCAATACCCTAATAACTGCTTCTCCCATGTCTACTTATGCTTTTGGAACTTGTCGGAATGTTGAGTGGTGAAATACGGAGTGATTTTGGACACATAGTCCATAAATGTGGAATTTAGCTTTAGAAATCGGGTCGTAGTTAGAACTGTGTGAAGACAAATCCAGAATTGAATTCCCTCAACTCTGTTAGCTCCGCTGGGTGATTTCGGGAATAGGAGCGTGTTCAGAATTTATTTTTGAGGTCTGTTGTAGATTTAGGCTTGAATTGGCGAAAGTTAGAATTTTGGCGATTTCGGCCGATAAGTGAAAATTTGATATCCGGCTCGAAATGAAATTCCGAAAATGACAGCGGGTCTGTAATGTCATTTATGACCCGTGTGCAAAATTTGAGGTCATTCAGATGCGTTTTGACGTGATTCGGCATCGAATGTGGATTTTAGAAATTTCATATGTTCTTAGGCTTGAATCTATGCATAATTTATGATTTTGATGTTATGAGATGCGTTTTTAAGGCTCGACCAAGTTTGAACGAAGTATTAGGGTTGGTTGGTAGGTTTGGTTGAGGTCCCGAGGGCCTCGGGTGTGTTTCGGGTGCTCACACGGGCATTTTTGGCCTAAAACACTTTGCTGTTTTTCTGGTTTTTGCAGCAGTAGTTTTCCTTCACTGCGATCGCGTAAGTGTCTCCGCGATCCCGTAGGGTAAGTGGGGGAGGTCTTCATTTTGTTCACTGCGATCGCAAGAAGTGGTCCGCGATCGCATAGCTTGGGCAACTCAGTCACCGCTATCGCATAAGCAAGTGTCGCGATCGCATAGAACTCCTTAGGCAGCGGAAGGTGCGAACATTACTCTACGTGGTCGCTTGAGAATGTACGCGATCGCATAGGTCAGGGTCCACAGAGTTCGCGATCGCGAGTTGAGTTCTGCGATCGCATAGAATGAATCCCAGGCGTGAAATTTTTACTCTCCGCGATCGCGACTCAATGTACGTAATTGCATAAGGCAAATCACTAGGTAGTCTTTTAAAGACCCAAATCCGAGGGTTTATGCTATTTTCCATATTTTCGAATTTGAGAGCTCGGGAACGGTGATTTTTGAAGACTTTTGTACCTGGGCAACTTGGGTAAGTGATCTCTACCCAATTTAGATCAATTTCCATGATTCCTATCTTAAATCTAGTCTTTCATTTCGAAGTTTTGGTGGAAGATTTGGGAAGAATTGGATAAACTTCATAGATCGAATTCTTGCGTTTTGATTGGGTTTTTGACATTCGATTTGAGAGATTCTTATATGGTTAGACTCGTGAGTGAATGAGTGTCCGAAATATATAATTTTGTACCCAATTCCGAGACGTGGGCCCGAGGGACTTTTTGGGTGAATTTCCTAATTTCACATATTAGCTTCGAATTAATTAGCTATTTTGATTCCTTAAAGTGTTATTTACATCATGCAATCGAATTTACTAGATTTGGGCCACCCAGAGTCGGATACTCGTGGCAAGAGCGTGATTTTGGGTTGAGTAGCGCAGTCGAGGTAAGTGGCTTGCCTAACTCTGTGTTGGGGACTTCCTCTTAGGTTGTTTTGATACTGTTTTGGTTATGTGAGCGCCGTGTACGTGAGGTGAAAAGGGCGTACACGGGCTATTGTTGCTAAAACTCCACTTTTTCCTTTTATGACATAAATCATTTACCCCCATTTCGCTGTTTCCTGTACTAACTGTGTAGTGTAGCTTAGGAATGAGCATGTGTACCTGTGTTACTTGAGTTACTCCTACTTGTTAATATCTATACCATGTTTAGATAGTTTTATCCGTATTTGCCCGTGGTTTCCTTCTGAGTTGTTCAAATACACTGTATCCTGTATTCATTGCATTGTGTCGCGCCTCCCCTTTTCCTCGAAGAGTTCGGGGTTTATGACATTTGGTTGAAAAACTTGTTCCTTTTGGGAAAGGGGTTTTGCGTTTTGAAGATCGCCACCTGACGATTTTGAGGTGCGTTAGGGCACCAAAGGGGTTCACTTATAACTACGTTGATAACCATAGACAGGGTAAGGGCACGAAATTATCCTAAGGGGAAGGTGTTAGGCACCCCTCAGGATCCACAAGTGTGGTTCCCGGCCAAACAACTTTTGTGAATTTATACAGTTTAGCAAATAATCAAGTAAGGATCAAATAATAGGGGATTTAAGTCTAAGCACAGATGTTTTGAAAGACAGTTAATGAGGAACTAGCTTTTTAAGAGAATGGCAATCTAAGCGCACTTTATGAAGAGTAAAGGGATGTCCTAGGTTTGTTTATAATATGGATCACATCAATGCAATACCCGGTATGACACTCCTCAAAGAGGGGCTACACGTGGCATTAGCGTACCGGTCATCATGTCCATATCTACCCTCTCCCACCCCATGAAGGTAACTAAAGCGCGTGCTGGTCGCGAACTCTATTGCATGCTATTACCTGTCCCTTTCCTATTAGTCCTGGAGGATTTGAGGACTTCTATCCTATAAGGGAGGTGCAAGGCAGACCCTCTGAGTTGCCTACATATCCCTGGCTTTACAGTAATCAGGCCGCATGTAGTTAAGGAGCCATTGGCGAAGTATACCGATGAAGTTTTATAAGAACGGATGCAACGTATGGGGTTGGGTGAACAAACAGCTTACGGGGATGGTTAGGAGAACTAGAGCGGGACCGCTCCTGCCTGGATGATCGTTTCTTGCCGTATTACTTGTGAATAAACAATACAAGCATATATTGCGTAATTTTAACATGATGCAAATTCCCGTCGGACCATGAATGCTGTCTTCGGACGTTTAGGGATGACATCCTTAGACCATGATGTCCTGGGCCATGGATTGATGTTCTCGGTACATGAGGATGGTGCCTCCGAACCATGACGCCTTTGAATAATGATATTCAAAATTGAAAGAGATCCTCAAGCCATGACATGGTGTTCTCGGGCTATGAGGATGGTGCCTCCGAACGATGAGGGTCCTCCTCAAAATTCTACCCCAGTTTGATGGGTGAACGCTTCTGACTGTTGCTAGTGCGGCGATCGGCTGAACTTACTTCGGAATTTTGAGGGTCCTCCTCAAAATTCTGCCCCAGTTTCCAATTGCGGGGGAAAATGAAATTTTATTGATTTGTGACCGAACCCATAGGATGCCTACGTATCCCCTCTTAAACGGGAATCAGGTCAGGCATAGTTCAATTTTCAACATTAATTAAAAGCATAAAGGATTACACATAGTAACGCTTGACTGTATCTGCATTTATTGGATTTGGCCAGACTTCGGAGTGAACTTCTTGCTCAGATAATTAATAGCCTGTTCTTTTCTCCATGTTTCGTCGTGCTACCCCAGGATGCAGCCGAAAGCTCCATCTAATACTGTGAGGTAGAGTAGTAAAGGTCTACCTGGCTCAGGCGGTACCAGGACAGGCGGTGTTGACAAATACTCTTTAATTTTGTTGAAGGCCTTTTGACAGTCATCATTCCATTTGGTCGCGACATCCTTCTTCAGCATCTTGAAGATTAGCTCGCATATAACTGTAGATTGTTCTATGAATCAGCTGATGTAGTTAAACCATCCCAAGAAACTCATCACATCTTTCTTGTTCCTTAGCGGTGGTAGTTCCTGAATGGATTTAACCTTTGAAGGATCCAATTCTATCCCTCGGCAGCTGACAATAACCCAAGCAGTTTTCCAGCAGGAACCCCGAATGCACACTTCGCGGGATTCAGCTTCAGATTGTATTTTCGCAATCTATTGAAGAACTTCCTCAAATCTTCTATGTGGTCAGTAGCTTTCTTGGACTTGATAATAACATCATCCACATATACCTCGATCTCCTTGTGAATCATGTCGTGGAAGATAGTGGTCATGGCCCTCATGTATGTGGCCCCTGCATTCTTCAGGTCGAATGGCATCATCTTGTAGTAGTATACTGGCGTAATGAAAGTTGTTTTCTCAACATCTTCCTCATCTATCCAGATCTGATGATAACCCGCGAAGTAATCCACGAATGGCTGTAGATCATGCTTGGCGCAATTGTCAATCAGGATGTGTATATTTGGCAAAGGGAAGTCATCTTTCGGATTGGCCCGGCTGAGCTCTCGGTAGTCGACACAGACTCTGACCTTCCCATCCTTCTTTGGCACTGGCACAATGTTGGCTAACCATGTCGGGTACTCAACTACCCTGAGAACTTTGGCGTTGATCTGTTTGGTAACTTCTTCCTTGATTTTCAAACTCATGTCGGGTTTGAACTTTCTGAGCTTTTGTTTTACCGGTGGACACATCGGATTGGTTGGCGGTTTGTGAGCCACAATGGATGTACTCATACTAGTCATGTCATTGTACGACCATGCGAATATGTCCTCATATTCTTTCAAGAATTTCGTGTATTCCTTCTTTTCTGATGGTAACAAATGAATGCTGAAGCGAGTTTCCTTGATATTTTCTGAATCTCCCAGGTTGACAACTTCGGTTTCGTCCAGGTTGGACTTAGGTCTATTCTCAAAATTCTCAACTTCTTTAACAATCTCGTCTGGTATATCATCTCTCTCTGAATCAATGTCCGTTTATTGCGTTGTCTCGTTGCATGTCACAGTCATTGGTTCGTCAAGACAAGTAATAGTAATGATGTATAGGTAAAGTAATGAGAGAAAATAATAGCAATAAATATTTTATTCATAAGAAAATTAAAACGCCTTTGATAAATTGAATAATTATTTTGAACATTTAAAGATCTTATTGCAGGAATAAGAATGCGAAAAGGAAATCATTGAGTAAAGAAGATAGTGAATAATGCGTGTTTTAGCCTTGCTACCCCGAGGCTCGTCGGGCTTTGGTTGTCCTGACAGTCCAATTCTTGAGGTACGTCCATCTGCTCACAACATGTATGGAAGGGCCTTCCTCTCTCTCCTCCTCGAGAATAACACAACAGTCCATATCATTGTCCTCTAGAAAAAAGTTCCTCATTACTGCAAGTGCTTCTTCTTCATCTGATCCATAAATAATGTCGGCCTGTTGGAAGGTCTGCTCCAGATGCGGTATCGGCTGCTCTAGTGGGTAGTAAGGACCGCGCCAAGGTGGCGACCAGTCGTTATACTCTTTCCAAGTATAGTCGCACCCCAGACCAAAAGTGGTGCCATGGCTTTTGATCTTGATATGTTTGGAGATCCCTTGGAGGTTCTTGCCGAGCCCTTTGCCAGGCTCGTACCCACTCCAACTTAGTATACTCTCGATTTTGCTATCCCACCATTTGTCTTTGTCGATAACATTGACCCGTTCAATGTGGTGGTAAGTTTCTCCACCTAGCTTCCTTCTTCCCTCGATTGTCAGAATAGTCTGGCGGCTGTAAATAGGGTTTCTACCATTGCCGTGAATAATCAACTCCTAGTGGTTCCACTCGAACTTCACTGCCTGATGCAACGTTGATCTACGGCCCCAGGAGCATGGATCCATAGCCGTTCCAACAACAAATTGTAAGATGCTGGCACATCTATTACCTGGAAATCGACCTCGAACCAAGTTGGCCCCATTTGCAGGCACAAACTAATTTCACCAATGGTGGACCTTTGAGAACCATCGAAAGCTTTCACATTGATTGCTCCATCCTTTATCTCATGCAGCCCTTTACCCAGTTTCTTGAGTGTTATCAGTGGACAGTTGTTAAGACTGGATCCTCCATCAATCAGGATTCTGGTCATGAAATAATCTTCACATTGTACGGTGATGTGCAATGCTTTGTTATGCCCCAGCCCTTCAGGTGGCAACTCGTCTTCATGAAAAGTGATCTTATGGATTTCCAACACTTGGCCCACCATATTGGCCATTTCCTCGCTGGTGATATTGTTCGGCACATATGCTTCGTTCAACACCTTCAACAAAGCACTCGTGGGAGTCTCAGAATTCTGCAACAAAGAGAGAATGGATATTTGTGCTGGCGTCTTGTTTAATTGGTCAATGACCGAGTACTCCTTGGCCTGTACTTTCCTCCAGAGTCCGGACCTGTCTCCATAAAGGGAGGACGATTGGAAGCCTGCTTGCTTGATTCGGCCAGATGTTCAGGGGTATAGACTCTACCAGTTCTTGACATACCCTGTGCTGCGACAACTTCTTCAGTATTGACCTTGCCTTTCCTTCTCGCCTCGGCTGTATAGTCCCATGGTATAGCATTTGTATAGAAGGGTGGCGTGGTTCTCATTTCCACTGGGATCGGTGCGGCTATCCTCACTTCGAATGGAACACGTGCCTTGGGCGGCAAGACTGCAACCTCAAATGAAGCGGGTGCATTTGCCGGAGACACAAATTCAACCTCAATTGGTACTGGTGCCTGTGCGGATGGCGTTGCTTCATACTCAAGAGGTATGGACATATTCACCTCAGCGTCCTCAGACGGTTGGATCCGGACTATGATTGGATTGAGAGTAATTGTCGGTTTCTTTGGGTTATCGCCTTCTACGATCAACCCGATCGATCCCTCGGAATCCCAGTCATCTTCTATTTCGATCATGTGGATACCTCCACCCTTATGGTCTGGCAAAGTATTTTTGCGGACGTTTGGAGCGGAGTTTTTTGCCACAATGATCTTGTTATCAATCAAGGACTATATTTTGTCTTTCAAAGAATGACATTCGTCGATGGTGTGTCCTTTCATGCCGGAGTGGTATGCACAAGATTTGTTTGGGTTAACCCACTGGGAAGGATTTTAAGGGTTGTAGCAGGGATGGGTGTGACATAACCAGCATCTTTGAGTTTCTTATACAGCTGGTCGATGGGTTCAGCGATGGCGGTATATTGTTTTGGAGGTCTGCAATAAAAATTAGGCTGAGGTCTAGGGAAGTTTTGGCGTGCATGGGGTGATTGATAATGGGATGGTTGAGGGTTGTAAGTGTGGTAGACAGTAGCGGGTTTGGAGTATGTAGGTGGCGGAGGTGATTGATAAGTTGGTGGTGGATCTTGGTATGAGGGTGAGGGTGCTTGGTAATTTGGGGTCGGTTGATATGTGAGTGGAGGTGTTGGGTAAGTTTGGTATTTGAGTGGGGATTTGGTTCTTTGTGCAACCATAACAGCTCCCACGTCCCTTTTCTTGGACACACCACCGGACTGTAAAGCCTTATTCGTAGCTTGCAAGGCTTCAAAATTTGTGACCATGCCACTTTTAATACCTTCTTCGATCCTTTCTCCCAGCTTGATAATATCGTAGAATTTGTGGTTCTCAATCATCATCAACCGTTCATAGTACTGCGGGTCCTGAGCCCAGACAAAGAACTTGTTCATTTTCTCCTCTTCTAAGGCGGGTCTGACCTTAACAACTTCGAATCTCCAGCGAGTAGCATACTCGCGGAATGTCTCTGTGGGCTTCTTCTTCAAATTCTGGATGTAAAACACGTCTGGTGCGTTCTCTGTATTAAATCTATATATGTCCATAAAGTCAGATGTCGTGCTCACCCAGTTCGACCACTTCTTGGGATCTTGGATGATGTACCAAGACAATGCATCTCCTTTTAAACTCCTTATGAAAAACTTCATGCGGATCCTTTCATCCTTTCCTACTCCAACCAGCTTGTCACAATAGGTCCTCAGATGGACCCTTGGATCACCTGTACCATCGAACATTTCGAACTTTGGAGGTTTGTACCCCTTAGGCAGTTCGACATCAGGTTGTATGCAGAGGTCCTCATAATTCAGCCCTTCGACTCCCTTGACTCCCTCAACGCCTTGAACCCGGATGGTCAACTTCCTAAGTTCCTCGGCCAAGTTCTTGATAAGCAGGTCCTTTTCATCAGACTCAAGTGTGTATGGGATAGGTGGAGTGGAGTGTGGCATGGTCTCCACATAGATAGGATTGTTAGGGTGGCCTGATGCATGGGTGTGGAAATGGTCATTTGTGGAGTCTTGAGGCTCTGGGATAAGTAGTGGAGTGTTATTTGGGGTATGGCAGGTGTTACACTGGTTCTTTGGTGGAGTAGCGTGATGGCGAGGTGCGGGATGATTCTGCTATTTTGGGACATTCTGAGGAGGCGTAGGGTTTTGTGTGTTGGGAAAGTGAACGTCTGGGACGTTGAGGGAGAATGATAGGTGGGCCAGATTTCGAACCTGATCGAGCTCTTCTTAGAATTTCAACAATTTATGTTCAAGCTGTGACACATTCTCATTAGGAACCCGAATACCCTGGCCTTCAGCGGCCTCTACCCGTTCAGTTGCATTCTCCTTCCTGATGTTGTTTAAATCTTCCATTTTATTCTTTCCCTTGTTCTTGCCTTTAGGAGGACTAGGAGGAGGAGTGGGTGGAGGGTCCCTGGATCATTTGAGGTAAGCTGATGATGACAGAGTGCACGAACTAACCTTTGGGGAGGGGAATAATAAAAAGAAAGAAAACAAAACAAAATAAAAACTAGCCAAATCAGTGAGGATTATGATAAGTATTGCAATATTGAAACACATAGTGTGGGAATGTAAAGCGCGTCCTAATTTGGGAACCTCTTTGTGACCGAGGTAGGCCTAGCGACAAATTGATTTGGAAAACTTAGAATGTTAAACGCCTCATTTTGTTGATAAAAATAGATGAAGCCCAAACCGACACTAAATAAACAAGAAATAAAGGTTACTAACGGCCATTGGCCTTATTTCATTGATAAAGCAAAAGAAAGACATTCCTATCTACTTGGTCCCAGAATGACCTTCCCCAGACTCGGCATTCTTGCTTCCCTCGAACAGCTTCCCCAACTCGCGGAGTTTTAGCAGTAGCTATACTCTGGCTAGATGTCCACCTTCGGTCCCCTCAGCTCATGTTATTAGGCTGGATGTCCAAGAGGGATGGTAGATTACCCAAGTATTTCTTGACGAGGGTTTTGTCACTAGAATTCGATCTTCCTACCAACTCAGCAATTTTGGGTGGATGTTAGTGACCATGCCGAATCTGGGGACTTCGTGCCTCATATTTCTGCAAGGCAAACAAGGTTAGACCCTGACCTCCACCAGACTCGACTATTTAACATCAACGATTAGCATGAAGCATTTAATTCTCCAAATGAATGCATAGAACGTGGTGATGTTCGTTTGGGTTTATGGAAACCCGGTGGACTTTGGATAAGGTTATCTTAAAGGCTATTGTGCAGACAACACGTTAGTCTGGCTACGTTTGACCATGATGCATGCAACATTATAATAGAGTAAGTTTTCTATGGGGTTTTAGATTGGTACCCTTGAGCGTACAACTCAAGGGGGAAAGGCACGGAACCATCGATTGCACCGCTGATCGACTAGTTTTACCGCAAATAAGCCTTTCCGAATTTATGGGTGATAATATAGGAAGGGCGCAACCACCCATCAAGCGTTGCTATAGGATTTTGTTTGGCACGAGTGGAGTATGAAAGTTGGATCATGGATAATGCAATAAATAATAAACATGTAGTCATGTATTTGCACGTTATGAAAG
>ML293411.1:686-14740 GCA_005239495.1 Nicotiana undulata | reverse complement strand
ATTTCAAGCCCATAACTTCTGAGCTTCGAAATACTTTGGTTTTAGACTTTTAGTTCCAACATAAAAAACGTCTCTAAATAGAAGGTGTTCTAAAAGTCGCACAAACCTGAGGATGAAGGAGAATGACGAGCAACGAGCTGAGGAAGAAGCAGGAGTCGCAGCAGCCGCAGGAGGCGCAACAGTCGTCGACGGCGAGTCGCAGCAGGAGGCGCAACAGCCGCAGGAGGCGCAACAGTCGTCGACGGCGAGTCGCAGTAGCCGCAGGAGGCGCAACAGTCGTCGACGGTGAGTCACAGCAGGAGCAGCAGCCGCAGTCGCACTCGCACAGGAAGAAGCGAAGAAGAAGTGAAACAGTGAAAGAACCCTAAATGAAATTATGAAATTGAGACACAGTAGTCTATTACTCTATTTTACTGATTTTGATTCTGATTTAGAATTAGATTTTGGACTCAGTAAAGGTTTGGGTAATTTCTTATTTGGGATTTAGAGTTCAGAGGTAATAAGTTATTGGGCTTTAAAGGTAAATAGGTAAATACTAAATACTAAAGGTCCGGTGGGACTGGGGTATACAATATACATTATACAATATAGTAGTATACTCTAATTCTAATACCCAAATTTCGATTTTTCGGTTAAACCGAAAACCGAAAATTAATAATTAAAAAACCGTGCACCGACCGAAAAACCGATTACACCGAAACCGAAAAATCGAAATTCACGGTTCGATCGGTTTTTTCGGTTCGGCCGGTATTATGCCCACCCCTAGTCAGTAGGGACTAACTCAGAAGCATGTCTAGCCAACTCGGAAAGCCTCATCTCGTACTGTGTGACTGACAACTCTCCCTGGCGCAACTACTCAAACTACCTGCGCTGCTCCTCTCTGTGGGACTGAGGAACATACTTCTCCAAAACGATCGTGGAGAACTGCTTCCAGGTGAGAGGTGCTAAACCAACCGGCCTACGCCTCTCGAATGACTCCCACCAAGTAAAACCAGCACCAGCAAACTGATAAGTAGCAAAAGAAACTCCGCTGGTCTCCAAAATACCCGCAGTACAGAGCATCCTCTGACATTTATCCAGAAAATCTTGGGCATCCTCTCCCTCTGTACCGCTGAAAGTCGGAGGCTTAAGTCTATTGAACCTCTCCAGCCTGCGTTGCTCATCCTCAGGCATAACAGGGACCACAAAATCCTTGACCGGAGCAACCGGTTGAGCTGGGGCTGCTCCCGGTGCCTGAATACCCCGTACAGCCTACTCAGGTGTCCGGGCAGCTGGAGTCTGATTGCCTCCCCCGGCCTGAGCTGCAATGGCAGTAGTAGACATAGCAACTGCCTGAGCTAAACTGGAACACACCGTCAATACCTAAGACAGGGTCTCCTGAAGACCCGGAATAATAATAGGCACTGCCGGTGCCTGAGCCTGTCCCATTGGAGCACCATCGGCGGGAACCTGATCCTGAACGATAGGGGGATCTTTTGGCACTATCTCGGCTGCTACGCGGGCTGGTCCCCTACCTCTACCACGACCCCTCCCCCTCCCCCTCGTGGGTCTGGCTGGTGTCTGGTCACCCTGATCGGTATTGCGTGTCCTCACCATCTGTGAGAGAATAAGACAACGTAAGTTTAGATTTCAAGAATCAATAAGTTGGCACTAAAGAGTTCAAGAAAGATAGAGATGTTTCCTAAGAGTTCTGCAGCCTCTCGAAGATAAGTACAGACATCTCCGTACCGATCCGCAAGACTCTATCGAACCTGCTCATGACCGTTGAGTCCTATGTAACCTAGTGCTCTGATACCAACTTGTCACGACCCCAAATCCTAACAGGTCGTGATGGCGCCTATCGTGGAACTAGGCTAGCCAACCATCACATTACTACGCATTTATCTATTATAATAATTTACAATTCAATAATAAAAATAAAACATAACATAAAATAAATTCTTTAAGTCTTAACGCCCCAATAATAGTCTAAACAACTCTAAACAAAACCTTCCAAGACTGGAGTCAACATGGTCATGAGCATCTACGAAATAAAACTAACTCTACTAATGTCTTAAATAAAGTCTAGGAATGAAATGCTAAAACTAAATAAGGAAGGGAAATGGATAAGTTGTGGACGCTGGACAGCTACCTCGAAATCCCGTAAAATTGCTGTTAACGAACAGAGACAGCTACTGCTCCGAGCCGGTACCTGAATCTGTGCACAGAGGCACAAGGAGTAATGATGAGTACGCCAACTCAGTAGTAATGAAAATAAATCACAGTTTGAGAAATACGAAACACACAGCACAGATATACCAATTCACAAAACAGTAAAAACACCAAGTCATCATAAAGTATTCACATAATACATAAGTTCGAAAACCAATTTTCAGAAATACTTTGAAACAAGTATAATATCCATATATCTCAGTAAAATTCTTAGCAAAAAACAGTTTGAAAATCAAAGTGAATCATAGTTCAAAAACTTAGTAAAATCATCATAAATTTGCCCCTCGGGCCATAATCATTTCTCGTAATAATTTCCCTCGGCACCTCACCATCACTCAGTATCAGCCCATCAGGCAACCTCACTTTCACTCAGTATCAGCCCATCAGGCAACCACACATTCACTTAGTATCATCCCCGCGGGCAACATCACTCAGTAGGTACCTACGCTCACTGGGGGTGTGTACAGACTCCGGAGGGGCTCCTACAGCCCAAGCGCTATAAACAAGCCACATCATGGTATAAATCACTCACAATATTGGCCCTCGGCCTCTCTCATATCATAACATCTTCACAATAATGGCCCGCAGCCTCACTTAGTCAGACACTCTCAACATGCCCTTCAAGCCATAAATGTACCGGGTTCTCGACCCAAAAACAATGTTTCATTTTCAGTAAATAGTATCAAAATACTCTGAGTGTTTAAACAATTATCAAGAAAAGACTGAGTGAAAACCATAACATATCAAGTGAGGAAAATAGTAAAACAGCCCCGAAGAGGTAAACAGATCGGCACTAGGCCCCAAACATGGCGTACATCCCAAATTATATCAAATATATATCAATACTATTAAGCATAGGCTTTAAAATCGGTTTCGCAACTCAATAGATTCCTAAATAGGGAATATATTTCCAAAGTTCCAATCTTTGCATTCAAAAACTCGTGAAAGGGTGCAGAGTCCGGGGTTTCATACCATCAGGACATGATTTAAAGACATTACTTACCTCAAAGTAGCCCGAAAACTATTCCGCAATACCCTTGCCTCTCGAATCCACTTCCGAATGCTCCAAATCCACCAAGTTCAGATTTTTATCATCAAATTATTCTTAAGGAATGAATTCCAATTGAAAAATATCGATTTTAAGCACAAAACCCGAAATCGGTCATAACCCGATCCCCGGTCCCGTATCTCAAAACTCGACAAATGTTATACCAAAATATTCTTCGTCATCTCACGAGTCCGTACATATAAAAAATGCTAAAATCGGGGTTTGTTTGACCCCTCAAATCGACCCCTAAAGGTCTCATAATCTCAAGCCCTAACCCCACCTTTTTCGATTGATTTTCATGAATTAAACACTGAGATTATGTTCCTTAATCACCTATAATCGAGTTTTAAGGTCCAAAATACTTAGCTCTATGAAGAACACTGATTTTTCCTCTTCAAAATCGCCTCAATAGCTCTCTTTCCGTACAAAAATGGTGTAAAAATATGTTATGGTCGCAGAGGGTTTTTTAATATAACTGCCCAGATTTTAAAAAAAATGGCTTGTGCGTTCGCACGCTCCCAGGCGCATTCGCACAGTGTCCTTCCTACTCTCTCACGCAATCGCAGCAATGTGCACGCGATCGCACAGTGCACTAGTCACCCTTTCCCTCACGCGCCCAGGCCTCTGTGCGGTCGCACACGCGATCGCACTACCTCCTCCCTCTATACTCTGCGATCGCACCACTTCTCTTGTGATCACACAGAACAAATTCCGGGGCCTCACCAACAGACCTATGCGATCGCATATGACACCCCGTGATCGCATAGAGTAATTTACACCCTGCAACACACCAGCAAACACAACAGATTTTTCAAGTCCGGAAGTGTCTGTTAATCACCCGAAATCAATCCCGAGCCATTCGGGACCCCAACCAAGTATACCAACATATCACATATGATCATTCAAACTTAGTTGCACCCTCGGAATACCAAAACTAACATCAAAACACCAAAATCACATCAGATTCAAGCCTAAGAACTTTGAAATTTCTAAAATCTACCAACGATGCCGAAACTATCCAAAATAACTCTGATTGGCCTGAAATTTTGCAGGCATATCCAAAATGACATTACGAACTTGTTTCAACTTCCGGAATTCCATTCCGACCCCGATATCTTATTTTCCACTACCGACCGGAAATCGCCAAAAAGTAACTTTTGCCATTTCAAGCCTAATTCTACACCAGACATCACAAAATTATTCCAAACACACCCATAAGTCTCAAATCACCTAACGAAGCTATCCGAGCCATAAAATCCGCATTCCGAGGTCATTTACCAATTACTCAACTCTCAATTGACTTTTCCACTTTTTAAGGCTATTTTTAAGGACTAAGTGGCTACACTCTCACTACAACTATTTTGATTTCAAGCCTACCAACTCTTACACGTCAATAATAGTGTGACCAACCTATGCCAAGTCAATAACAATGATTATAATACAGATTCTACGTAACGACAGATTGGGTCGTTACATACAACAAATACTGATTATATATATTCACATTCACTTTGAACTTAAAACAATATGGAAGTGTTTAATTTATAATATCTACGCTGAAATCTACTTCGTTATCTGTTGACAAGGTATTAGATTGGTGTCAACTTTCACTCTCAATGTCAAAGCTTTTGTTGGTGCAATCCTCAAAATTTACTTTTTTGGAAGAAGGATAGTTATATACTACAACAACAACAATCCAGTAAAATTTCATAAGTGAGGTATAAGGGGTAGAATGTATGCAGCCTTACGCCTATTCTGAAAGAAAAGAGAGTCCGTTTCCGATAGACCCTCAGCTAAAGAAAATGAAAGAAGCGTTGATAGCAATTCATAGCAAGATAATATATTAGGAAAATAAATTGAACATAGCAAAAAAGAATATGAAAAAAGTATCAATAGCAAGTAATAGCAAGACAATCTATTTAGAGAAACTAAACTCGAGGTCTGATGGAAATAGAGAATATGAAAAGAGCACTGATAGCAAACTAATTAGAAAGTACCGGTGACAAGTACTAACAGAGCAGGATATGCGAAAATAGCAAACTCAGAATAAAAGAGGTACCATACTAACACCATAGGCGAATGCACATTGGCACTTATGGGTGCTTAAGCACCAATTAACTTTGATCACATTCAATAAGTTACATAGGCAATTGTACAAATATTTAGATAAATATTGAGTTAGCACCCATAAGTAAATTCATTTTATCTCTTCTTATGGAGTTTTTATCGGCGAGCACCCATAACTTTAAAATCCTGGATCCGCCACTAACTAACACTAACACTAATGAACTACTGAAGACAAGGAGAAACACACGACTACCTACTAACCTTCTACCCTAATCCTCAACCGCCACACCCTTAGCTCAAGTTGTGCCATGTTCCGCCTGATCACCTCTCAAGACAAGAAGGATATAGTTATATAGAAGCGAGAAACCCATGTACATAATGATTTTATCAAAACTAGCCGGGATATAATTAAAAGTGGCAAACGGGCAGGTTGAGTCAGATATGGTTGGGGTTGAAAACAGGTAATGAAAAACGGAAAAATTATCCGATCCAACCTATATTTAATACGGATAAAAAACAGATTAACCGGCTGATAATATGAGTAACCATATTAACTATTACTTCTTGCATATATCACTTTTGGGAGAATTTTTAGTCTCCCTAACTTGAGAAACCCCCAATTTGAGGCTTTACAAATGTAAAAGTTAGACCCATTGGTTATCCATTTTCTAAATGGATAATATGATTCTTATCCATATTTTACCCGTTTTTAAAAAGTTCATTATCCAACCTATTTTTTAATGGATAATATGGGTGGTTAACTATTTTGCCACACCTAAATATAATGTTGATCGTCTTGATTATTTTTAACTAGCAAGACCATAGATGTTGCTTTCCTCTTAAATAAAAAAAGAATAAAGAAAAAGTAAGAAAATAAAAAGAGATATAGGGGCAATGGGACAAAAAGAAATGCTTTTGGGGGGAATAAGAGGTGGGAAGTCGTGTAAAACGTTTCGAAAAATTATTTATTATCTTGTACGATTGATTCTTTATTGTAAAATAATATTTTCTTGACGCATGAGATTATCACAAATCAAATATGTCTAATTATTTTTAGTACAAATGGTAGAAGGATGGGAAAATAAAAGGAAATAACATTTGAATCACGATATGGAAAGTCCACTTAAAGTCTTTCTTCTAGTCCTAAAGTTCAGTTTTTTTTCTTGCTTATTTTTCTTTTATTTACTTAATTACTTTTTGTGGTAGTAGGGGTAGAGTTACTAAATTATTATTTTTGGTAGTAGGGGTAGAATAAAGAGAAAGAAAAGAAGAATGGAGCTCTTTTTAGTGGATCTTGGAATTACTTTAAGCGAAATGTGTGGAGTTTTCATCTCTGTTTTCTAGAATACTTAACCTTAAGAGTTTATATATATATCGTTCGCATTTTTTATTTTTTAAAAATATATTTCTCGTTAGATAAAATAATAATTTAGTTATTTTTTTTAATATTTAGAACTTTAAAATCAATTAAAATTTTGTTATCGAATCTTTCCTTATCTAAATTATATAAAAAGTATATTTTAAGATTTTAAAATAAATATATTTGGGAGAAGGAAGAGTACTACATCCTCTTTTCCTTATACTTGCTCACGGCGATTTCCATATAAAATATGTTTGACGCTCGTTATTGTTATAGGGCAGGTATAATGCCAAGGGAAAGCTTCTACTATATATTTTTACTATATATTAAAAGAGAGAGGTTTGTAAGTAATTAAATATATTTTTTAAATTGTTTAATGTAGTTTTTAAACATCATAAAAACATCGATGAAAGAAAATGTTGTTCGAGTAGGAAGGAGTTCAAAAATATCTATGTTTTCTATATCTCAACACAAAAATAAATAAATTATTTTTCATATTGAGAATAAAGAATTAAGTATTTGTATTAAATAATTAGCAAAAGAATTTAACTCAATTGTTTTTCGAGATCCTCATGCGAGTAGCATTATTTTTCAAGTTGATAAAACGCTTTCGATTCATAAATTTACTTTCGCATGAAGAGTATTGGCTGCGAAACAAATAAGAAAATAAATCAAAATTAATTATATATTATAGTATTGATTTAGTTTGTTACTTGTTTTCAATATTAAGTAACAAAGATAATAATAATTTTCATAAAAAGTTTTCACATAAACTCTCAGAAATCACAATAAGTCATATAAAACTTTTGTGAGCAGATTTTTTTATTTATTGGACTAGCTAAATTGAATTAATATTCATTATTTTTAGGAACTTATATTTTTTTTAAAAACATTTTATCAATAATTCGAACACATTAATTAAATAATAATTATGTTAATATTATATANTCTCCGAGTGTAAGGTGTGTACAAAATGATAGGAATCATCTTTATTTAGTAGATGAATCCTATTTATGGTACAATTCTAATTACGGAAGTAAATCTCATGATTAGCCTAAACAACCGCCCTTGATTTGATATGTTCCGGGATTTTCGCCATGACCTTCGACCGGACACGGATATCTCACTTTCCTGTTATTGCGCTTTGCTCGAAGTCTGTTTTATTCAGTCTCGGTCTCCACTGGCCTCGATCTCGACAGGCACATCAATCCTCAAACTCGGTACCTTGTCTTCGTGCTCTGGTCTAATCCACTACGAGACCGACCTTCGATGCAACTCCATGGTCTCGATCAAATAGTAGAATCGGGTAGGCTCGATTTTAACCCTATATATATATATATATATATATATATATAGGGTTAAAATCGAGCCTACCCGATTCTACTATTTGATCGAGACCATGGAGTTGCATCGAAGGTCGGTCTCGTAGTGGATTAGACCAGAGCACGAAGACAAGGTACCGAGTTTGAGGATTGATGTGCCTGTCGAGATCGAGGCCAGTGGAGACCGAGACTGAATAAAACAGACTTCGAGCAAAGCGCAATAACAGGAAAGTGAGATATCCGTGTCCGGTCGAAGGTCATGGCGAAAATCCCGGAACATATCAAATCAAGGGCGGTTGTTTAGGCTAATCATGAGATTTACTTCCGTAATTAGAATTGTACCATAAATAGGATTCATCTACTAAATAAAGATGATTCCTATCATTTTGTACACACCTTACACTCGGAGATATCAAAGCAATATAACGACTTTTCTTTAGTTCATATTCTTGTTCATCAGCTTATTATATTTTAACTGTTCTTACGCAAACCAGATCGAGGGTATTCAAGCTCGAGGGCTGAATTTCGTTCAAACACTGGTTTGCTTTATCCTGTTGTTAAATTCGATTACTAATCTTTACATTTATCAATTGGTATTAGGTGAAATTACGTATCCTTAAAACCACATTATAAGTTTAATTGTTATCCGATTTTAAGGGTAAACTGTTTGGCGCCCTCCATGGGGCTAAGGTTAATAGTGATTTCCTGGTTTTAATTCTCATAACACACACTGTTTTACGCTTGTTCTTGTAAGTATCTTTGATTTCAGGATCAACATGTCAAACTCTCAAGTAGCACCCACATATGCAGACAACGACCTCGGTCTTCAGTGCGAGAACAAAAAATATAGCCGCCCCGGGAAATGGAGACTCTCCAGCCAACCCCGATAGACCACCAGTCGTGAACCCAATTAACGTCGGCTCCCATGTTGCCATTAATTGGAATTTGGGCGTCGACCCTGAAAATAACATCCGTAGAGATGCTCGAGCAGCCGATCAGAATGCACAGAATGGTGAAGAGGGCGAAATTAGCCTTCGAATGATATGCAGACTCAACAAGCTACGATAGCATAACTCCAAAATCAGAATCGAACACCAAGCAGAATTGAGCTCAAACCATCACAAGAAATTGTTCATAGAGCTGAACCTGTACCGGAGAGATCGAACACCAATGATTCGGTAACTGACCCCGCCATTATAAAAATGCTCGAGGAGCTCACTAAACGGATTGAGTCAGGTGAAAAAAAATTGAGGCAAATGACAAAAAGGTAGAAACGTACAACTCCCGGGTTGATCAAATACCAGGGGCACCACCAATTCTAAAGAATATGGATTCAAAGAAGTTCGTGCAAAAGCCTTTTCCTCCGAGTGCAGCCCCGAAGCCCATCCCGAAAAAATTCCGCATGCCAGAAATTCCCAAGTACAATAGAACCATCCACCCTAATGAACATGTCACTTCCTACACATGCGCAATAAAAGGGAATGATTTAGAAGACGATGAGATCGAATCACTTCTATTGAAAAAGTTTGGAGAAACTTTATTGAAGGGTGTCATGATATGGTATCATAGCTTACCACCAAACTCTATTGATTCGTTTGCTAAGCTCGCGGATTCTTTTGTGAAAGACCACGCCAGAGCCATTAAAGTTGAAACAAGGAAATCAGACCTCTTCAAGGTAAGACAAAAAGATAACGAGATGCTCAGGGAATTCGTATATCGATTCTAAATAGAGAGAATGGATTTTCCTCAAGTCACGGACGGTTGGGCTGCTCAAGCTTTTACACAAGGTCTCAACCCTCGTAACTCCATAGCTTCACAACAGTTAAAGTAAAATTTGATCGAATATCCAGTTGTCACTTGGGCTGATGTACACAATCAGTATCAGTCGAAGATTAGGGTCGAAGATGATCCACTGAGAACTCCAATTGGTTCGATTTATCCCAACATGCCCGTGGACAGAGCTAAAGGTGACATCGATAAGGAATACTATCGAATAGAGATAGATACCAGCCATACAGTCGAGATCGGAGAAATAACATGCATGGATGCAACCTAGTACGGAATGATAAAAGGAACGATCGGGGACAAAGTTCCCTAGGGCTTATGAGGAAGAGTGGTTTCGATAGGGATGTCGGGTCCAAAGAGGCACCTCGACTATCAAAATACAACTTCAGCATCGACGCATCAGGTATTGTATCGGCCATTGGTCGGATTAAGGATACTAGATGGCCCAGACCCTTGCAAACCAATTCAGCTCAAAGGACCCGATCAAATGTGCAAATACCATGGTACCCATAGTCATAGACACCGAAGACTGCAGACAATTGAGGGACGAGGTAGCCCGTCTATTTAATGAGGGTCACCTTCGAGAATTCTTGTGATGACCTAAAAGGTCATCTAGTGTATTCCTAGCTAATTCTGTGTTCTAAGGTTGTGGGAACCTCCTTCTATCTCACCTCGATTTGCGTGTGCAGACCGAGCGTGTAGCCGAGAAACCGTTATGTGAAAACTGATAAAAACAATAATTTTTTGTTTTGAAATTCGAGTAAAGTTGACTTCGGTCAATATTTTTGGTAAACAGGCCCAGACACGTGATTTGACAGTCCCGGAGGGTCCGTAGGAAAATATGGGACTTGGGCGTATGCCCAAAATTGAATTCCGAGGTCCCAAGTCCGAGAAATGAATTATTAAAGGAAATTGTTTTCTGAAAAATACAAAGGTTTTTGAAAATGAAATTATATGTGAAACCCGAGGTATCGAGCCCGTATTATGGTTTCCGAGCCCAGTATAATTTCAATATAATATATTTGTTATGTCTGTGAAGTTTGGTAAGAAATGAACTTCGTTTGATGTGATTCGGATAAAAAATGCAAAACTTGAAGTTTAAGGAAGTTTTGAGAAATTTCATGAATTTTAGAGTTTATATCATTGTTTTCGATGTTATTTTTGTGATTTGATTACACGAATAAGTTCGTAGGGTATTTTTGAGGTTGTGCGCATATTTGGTTTTGAGCCCAACGACTCAGGTGAGTTTCGGGTAGGTGCAAAAACTTAGAAAAATCGGGTGTTTTAGCATTTTGCTGGTGTTTAACACTATCCGATCGCATAAGTATGCTCGCGATCGCATAGCACATCGCAGGGGGAAGGGTCTGTTGCACTATGCAATCGCATAGGTGTATTTGCGATCGCATATGAGGATAGGATAGTGGGGGGGGGGGGGGGGGGGGCTGGGTAGTAGAACTGTGCGATCGCATTTCATTATCCGCGATCGCGGAGCTTGGGAACCAGTCCACTGTGCGATCACATTACTCCCTTTGCGATCGCATAGTTATAAAACGCCCAGTTATTTTTAAAGTCTAAAAAGAGAATACTCACACAAAATTTTTACCATTTTTCATAAACTCCTCCTTCTCCACACCTCTTGGGCGATTTTTGAAGAACTTATTCACAATAATCTCTTAGGTAAGTAATCTTTGACTTGTTTTCTTCCATTTTTATCAACACCCATTAGATTCTAGGCCTAAAAACATGGGATTAAAGGTAGAAAATTTGGGAAGAGTTAGGGATTTTTGATTATTTGGGAATTTGACCTCGTTTTGGAGTCGGATTTCAAAACAAATTATATATTCAGGCTCATGGGTGAATGGGTGATCGGGTTTTAGTCCGAACCTCGTGTTTGGACCAAGTGGTCCCGGGGTCGATTTTTGGATTTTTTGAAGAATATTGGGAAATCTATAATTAAGCATTGAAATTGAATTGTTTAGCGTTTATTGATGTTATTGAGTCGATTATGTCTAGATACGATTGATTTGGAGTCGGGTTCAAAAGGAAAAGCGGATCTTGAGGCTTGAGTTGGATCATTGGAGTCGAGGTAAGTGTTTGGCCTAACCTTAGCTTGAGGGAAGAGGTGTTGAGTCTTATTTGCTACGTGTTTATTTCATGTTCAATGTATAGGTGAGGTGAAGAGTACCTATATGTTGTTGTCAAACTTGCATGTAGTCGGTTCTTATGATATATGTGATTTTCATCGATATTCATTGTGTTATGAGTTAAATTTCACCTTGGTGGTTATTCATTTAATGGAAATTCTTGGTTGTGAACACCGTTGATTAATCGTTCGGTTGAGGAATATTTTGTTGAGTTATACACTTGAACGAGATTTGTTATAGATGTGTCCCTTGTCGGGACGGTATTATTAATTTCTGTTGTTGTTCCCTTGCCGGGATGTTGTGATTTATGATTCTTGTTGTTGATTTTCCTTGCCAAACTGTTGTTCTTGACTTTGTTTGGGTGAGGAAGAGTGTAAATCACGAAGGGTGATGCCGTATATTTATTTATTGCATTGTGAGGATGAGAGTGTAAAAGCACGAAGGGTGATGTCGTATCATGATATGATATTTAAAGCACGAAGGTTAATGTCGTGCCAATCTATTTATTTATTGCATTGTGAGGATGAGAGTAAAAGCACGAAGGGTGATGCCGTATATTTATTTATTGCATTGTGAGGATGAGAGTAAAAGCACGAAGGGTGATGCCGTGCACTTGTTTTGATGAGGACGAGAGTAAAGCACGAAGGGTGATGTCGTGTACTTGTTTGTTCTGTTTTGTTAATTCCTGTTGTTATTTTGATATTTAATCTGTTGATTTGTACCGTTATTTCAGTAATTGCTACCCCTTTTCCCCAGCATGTTTCCCTGTTATTATACTTAAGTGTTTCCTTTCTGCCGTTATTTCTTCTATATATATTATTGAATTGCACAGGTGCTATTATTTGCCATGTTCTAGCCTCGTCACTACTTCGCCGGGGTTAGGATCGGGACTTACTCAGTACATGAGGTCGGTTGTACTGATACTACACCTGCACAATTTTTATTGTGCAGATTCTGGTACAGGACCCAGTGGATATTGAGATAGGTGGCTTCCTTCAGTCCACAAGGCGACTCTGAGGTAGTCATGCAGGCGTCCGCAGGCCTTGGCGTCTCCTTCCACTTTCCTTTATTTCTGTTTCTAGTACTTCAGAAAACAGTTATATTATTTCTTTCAGACCTTTTATCTGTATTAATCATAGATAGTCTGTGACATTGCGATTCCAAAGATCCGGGTTGGCTAGTTTGAGAATTTGCTAAGTTTATGGATTTAGTTATGTATTTCCTTTTATCTGTTCTTACTTTTAAGCTTTTATTGACGGAAAAGCCGATTTTTACACGTTCTTGCTTAATAATAAAGGTTTTACTAAATATAATTAAATACGTTGGCTTGTCTAGCGGGTTCAACGTTAGACGCCATCACGATCCCGACGGGGGAAATTTCGGGTCGTGATAAGTTGGTATCAGAGCACTAGGTTGCCTAGGTCTCACAAGTCACGGACAAACTTGGTAGAGTCTGAGGGATCGGTGATGTGCCGGAGAATTTCGGCACATTTAATACCATATTGCTTAGACTATGGCTCGTTTCAAGAGCATTTACTCTTATTAATCATAGAATTTTGGTATTTTGCAGTACACAAGGTGTAAACACTCAAGACCATGCAAAAGGGAGCTAAAGAAGAGAAAAGAGAAGGAAAATGGTCAAATGCGATCGCATATGCAACATGCGAATCACATTTCAAGCCTAGGGGTCGCATACCGCAACAGAAAGTTGAATCAAAATTAAGGAATGAAATGCGGCTACATATGCGACCGCATATCCCAAATGCGAACCGCATTTGAATCGCATCTCTATCTGATGCCTGAAGCCACAATGCAAATGCGACGCATGAATGCGATCGCATATCATCAATGCGGATCGCATATCCCAAATGCGATACATCTCTGGGACCTAGGGTTTTGAGATGCGATGGAAGAAGTCAAGATGCGAATCGCATTCCTGTTATGCGACAGGAATGCGATCGCATATCGCCCGATAGGGGTGTTTTTGTCTATTTTTCAACCGAATTTCCTTCCCACTATAAAAGGATTTACTTGGGTGTTGTGGGTCATTCTTGTCTAGCTTTTGAACAACATTCTCTCATTAAATATTCTTCACCTTTCGGAAGCATTAGAGCAAG
>ML293409.1:0-30195 GCA_005239495.1 Nicotiana undulata | reverse complement strand
AAATATTTAAATACTGCCCAGTGATTTCTTCACCGCGATCGCAGCCTTGGCCCTGCTATCGCACAGTGTTAGGGGTTTTTACTTTCGCGATCGCAGCCTTTAGGCACGCGATCGCACATCACTCCTAACCTCCCGACCCCACGCGCCCCAAACGCTCTACGCGATCGCAAGGAACCTCACGCGACCGCACTGCCTAACCTGCTCGTTCTCTGCGATCGCGGGCATATTTATGCGATCGCGGGCATATTTATGCGATCGCAGAGAGTAAGTACTGACCCCTCTCAAAATGCTCTATGCGATCGCGACTCCCTTTATGCGATCGCAGAGAGTAAAAATCTGCTGCACTGACACCAGAAAACAACAGTTTCTCTAAGTCCAAAATGAGTCCGTTAATCACCCGAAATCAATCCCGAGCCCCTCGGGACCCCAACCAAACTTACCAACATATCCCATAACATCATTCAAACTTATTTGCACTCTAAAAACATCAAAACTAACATCAAAACTCCAAATTCTCATCCAATTCAAGCCTATAATCTCCAAAAACTTCCGAAACTCGCATTTGATCAAAAACCCAACCAAATAATCTCCGAATGCCCTGAAATTTTGCGGACAAGTCCAAAATGACCTAAAGAAGCTACAGAAACTCTCGGAATCCCATTCTGACCCTCGGATCAAAATCTCGCCTATCAACCGGAATTCGCCAAAATACTAACTTCGCCAATTCAAGCCTAATTCTACATCGGGCATCCTAAAAATATTCTGAACACACTCCTAAGTCCCAAATCACCTAACGAAGCTATCCGAACCATAAAATACGTATTCCGAGGTCGTTTACCAATAAGTCAACTCTTAGTTGACTTTTCCCATTTTAAGGTTGTTCTTAAGGACTAAGTGACTAAATTCTCATTTAACCATTTCGATTTCAAGCCTATCAACTCTAACACATTAATAATAGAATAACCAACATATAATAAGCCACTAACAACAATTATAATGTAGGTTTCGCGTAATGACAGACCGGGTCGTTACACTTTCCAACCGTACTTCCCGGAGAAGTACTTCCAAGATATTTCCTCTAATGGAGCAACCGACAACAACTTTTCTACCCAATCACGGATACCGTAGACATTCTCAACAGTACCCATGATTGCTGAAAGAAGAAGAAGATAGCTACGGTGTTAATAAAACACTTAAAGCAAAGAGAAAAAAATAATAAATGTGATCTAAAATGTACTCACGTGCACGATTCCACTTCTCAAGGAAGGGAAGATTTTCCTCGCCCACTAAACCAGCAGTGGGCACAACAACGTACTGTAGGTACCAACCTCTATCCTTATCGTCATCAGAGGTTACCAACACTTTTTTGCTCATAGCAGGTAGAGTGAAAACCCCTTGACGAAATAAGGTAGGAGAATAAAGATGAATGAGGTGATTGAAGGTAAAAGGAACCGAGGCTAAATAAGCTAAACATCTAAGACACGCGACAACCTGCCACACAAGAGGACCAACTTGTCCTAAGGAAATGTTGAAGAAACGACAAAATTCGATGATGACTGGATCAATAGGAGGTCTAAACCCTAGAGTGAAGGGATAGGTGTAAGCAAATGAATGCCCCGTCTTGTAAGACATTATTCTTTGATTGCTATTTGGAATAACAATGGGAAAATCAGACTCCCAAGAACATTCCCTGCGAACAAGGGGAATCAAACCTTCAGTAATAAGAGTGGGATACCTATCAACACTATCAAGGGATAACGACTGATCTACAAGGACCTGACTATCCCTAGTGAAGGAAACTCAACAGGAATGATTTCATCCACTCGTGGTTCGCGTAGGGGTTCATGATGTTCTCTACCCCTGGACAAAGACCTGGAAGCCCTAGCTCTTGGATAAAAAGACCTAGCAGAAGGAGGGGAAACAATCTGGGAAGAAGAAGAGCCTCTCGAAGGAGTGGAGCTTAAACTCCTCAGTCTACCACCCCTCCGACTCCGAGTCGGAACAGAAGAGGGTGTCAAATTCTCGACATCTATCACTCTTTTAGTTTGGTTCAAAGAGACATGTTTACAAAGACAAAAAGAAATTCTTTACAAATAAAAGAGACAAGTTAGAAAGTGTTTCGTGGAAGTAAAGAAACAAAAAGAGGTATTTATACTTGAAGACAACCGTCAAACGTGGGAAAAAACAATGATGAGAAAAGTCATAATTGAAGGTGTCAGCACCGAGCAACTGCATAATCAATTCGGAGGGAACACGTGGATTGAGCATTAAATGGAAGTGACAAGCGACGCCTATGTTCAGAGAAGGATACAATGTTTTGAGGTAAAGCGGCGGAAAAATATTCCCTCCATAAATGCATATCCACTTACCAAATATTAATCGATAAATAAATGGTAAGTGGGGGGACTATATGTATTGGTAAAAAAGAGTTCCACACGTAAGATGACTCCTGACAACTCAGCCAGCTACGTGGACCAAAGAAAATATGACAGCTGGATATGATCCTATAAAGAGGTACGGAACAGAGAGGTACAGATCAATAATCCTACGGGGTAATCAGCTATGGGAAACCCAACCTGATTGGGACAAGGAAGAGATACGGTCAGAATGAATCCGGACAAGGCTACGGGCAGATCCAAATATCCTCAATTAATGACTCACACGTTACACAACCTTCACGCAACAGTTACGATTATCCTTTGTAACGTCCCATTAATGTAATAATTAGTCATTAATGAGTGATCATTGTAAGAGGCAGACGTTATATTGAGAAATTCTCTATACAAGGGAAGAAGAAATAGCTTGTAAAGAAATCTGAACTACATATACAATACATTTTACTTTTCTGAGCATCTTATTATCATCATTTACTTATTCTTCTTTACTTAATATTATTTCCTTGATTATAAGTAATCCGTGTTCATCCTAAAAATAGCTTTGGTCAAAGGATCTAATTCTTTGGTTAAACAATGTTGAGTAGGAAAACAGTTTTACACAAGAAGACTGATTTTAAAAAAAATGAGTTTTGCAAAAAGGACTTTATTCAGTAAAACAACTTGACAAAGAGTAAGACAGTCAAAACACATTCATCTCAGGATCAGAATAGTATACCAAGGAAGGTTTACCAAACACGAACAAGGTAGTGAGGGATTGGGGACACATAAAGTACAGAGTAACAAACATATAACACGCAGAAGTACAAAGAGGTATAGGATATAAGCTCTTAAGGGGGTTCAGGGAATTGGGGTATAGCATAGTATAAAATTAGACTAAACACAACAGTATCAAACAGCCCAAGGCAGTAGAGTATGCCCTTAATCAAACTAATGTACAAACCTAAGCGTAGAGCAGAAACATTGAAACATGTTTTAAGTTCACAAAGCATATCATGAAGTAGGGACTTTAATTACATGTTGAACAACAAAATAAGAGGTAGAAGCATATCAGAAACACAATGAACTGAAACAACAATAGAAACATGTTAGGTTTGAGAACTGAATTGAATTAGAACATACCAGTGAAGTGAAGGCAGTAACACAAAGTAAGAAATAGGAGAGCACAATAGTTAGCCTTGTCTTGCAGCCGGCTAACTTAGAGTAATAGTAAGTAGCACAAAAGAGAGAACAGAGAGTTTAGTTGTAACATATAGTTATTGAACCAGATTAGTTCGTGTCCTCTAATGAGAGAAGAGTATGCATATATATAGTTTTGAAAGTTGGGTGAAAAGTAAGGTAAAAATCATAATCAATCAACAATTATGGAACTTGGTATCAATCAGAGTGAAATCAGCCCAAGTACTCCCATAATTAAGGGAGTTATTTAAATGGTAAGTAACAAATAAGGAAAGAGACCATATATAGCTTAAAGGAATATTCAAACAGTGCAAGTATAGAGCAGGTAATTAGGCTAGATTCGTCAGATTCTAATGAAGGAAACAGGAATCAATTGACAGTAAGTTAATCATGTAACAAGGTAAGAAATAAACTAAAGGTAGGAAATTAGTAAGAATATCCCCATAGGAAATCAGTAAAGGTTTTCAATCACAAGGAATCAGGGATTCAAATAATAGAAAATAATACTAATTACTATAGACTTCTATGCATGAGCGGAATGAACACAATATAAGCAAAAGAGATAAATCAGGAACCCTAACAAAGTAAAATTGCAGAGAATCAGGGATTCGAATATGAATAACATCAATTAAAGGAAATTAGCATGAATTAAAGAGATAATAGGCAAGAAGTCAGAAACCCTGATAGTGAAATCATACGAAATTAGGGATTCACATGAATCACAGAGTGAACAGTAATGTAAGCGGAAAAGCAAGAGAAATCAGAGAAATAGATGAACAACATAGGGTAAAATATCAGAGAATCATAAAGCTTATGAGATGCAAACACATATTATCAAAGACAAAATCAGGAACTTAAGGTTTAGAACTAGAAATTAGGGGTTTCAACACAACAACTCAGACAAAATAGAGAAACTTAAATAAACCATTGAAACATGGTAGAGACCTTAGGATAATACTGAAAAGTCATAGAAAAATCGTTTTAAAGGGGCCATGAGACCTTAGTTTGAAAACGAAGAGCCATTTTAGAGAAAATCGAAGAATCTTTGAGAAAAACAACGGAATATCTCAGAATATACACAGATCTATCATAGATATAAAAGAATCGGAAAGTTTTAAGAGTTAGGGTTTCAAAGGGAACCCAGAATAGATAAGAAAACTTCAAAATATTACCGGGTTTAGCCGAAAAGTCATAGATCTTACTCGAACAGCCGGAGATAGCCAGAAAATGGCATGAAAGGCCATAGGTGGGAGTTGAACCGCTCCAGGTTCACCTGGGGACCTCATGGTAGTGTCAAACTGGCGTGGGATGAGGCAGAGACTAGGAGATGGTGAGAGGCCATGGTTTCCGGCGAGGGAGGTGGCCGGAGAAGATGGACAGAGTCCATCGGAGAGGAGGGAAGGTGGAAGGTTCTAGAGAGAACCAGAGATAGAGAGGGGGAGATAGAGAGACGGTTGAGAGAGAATGGGAACGGGAGAAATGAATGAGGGGGGGTAGTCATTAGAAGTTAAATTAGGAAGGGGGAGATCTGGACCGTTGATCAAATTTGATAAAAGGTCAAGATTGACTCTGAGTTGGGACGGGTAGATAGGATATTGGGCTTGGGGGTCTGATGGGTTATTTAATTGGGTTAGAGACCAGGTTTAATTTAGGCTAGAATTTAAATAAAGATGGCTATTTGTTAAATACCCATTAAAATTAGATAAATAATTAATAAAAATAGCTAGTAATTTTATAAAATGAAATTAAGGCTAAATAGGTGAAATTGAGGTGATTAACTAGTATTTAAAATATAAATGACTAATTATTTAATTAAAATAACATAAAATGTATAATTAGGCTATGATTGCAAAGCTATTGTAACTATAGCCAAATAATGTCAAATTGGCTAATTTGTGAAATAATTGAATCCTAATTGGATTAAAATGATATATTGAACCAAGAGATGTTTTGAAATTATTTGCAATGCAATTTATGATTAATTATTGGATGTAAAAGTACTGGATAAATTAGAAATAAATTGATAAAAAAAATGTGAAAAAATTATGGAAAAATACCAACTATTATAAAAACTTATTTTGAAGGTATATATGCAAATTTAAAATAATTTAAGGAAAAATTGGGTATCAACAACTTCCTCTCTTTACCCGGGAAGGATGAAAGAGTTGTCGGGTAAAGATGTGATGGCCAATTTTGATCGAGCGAAATGGATTGAAGGGTTTTAGGCCGCACCCTGGTTTCTAAGTTGCCTACATATCCCTGGTTTTACATGAATCAGGTTGTATGTAGTTCAGGAGTCATCGGCGAAGTATACCGATGAAGTGTTTTACAAGAACGGACGCAACATATAGGACTGGATGAATACGCGGCTTACGGGGTAGTTAGGAGAACTGCAACGGGACTGCTCCTTCCAGGACGGTCGTTGCTCGCCGGATACCTGTAGATAAACGATACAAGCATATATTGTGCGTAATTTAAACATAATGCAAGTTCCCGTCGGACTATGAATGCTGTCTTTGGACGGTTAAGGATGACGTTCTTAGACCATTACGTCCTGGGCTATGGATTGATTGATGCAGGATTCGCAGGCCATGACATGATGTTCTCGGATAATGAGGATGGTGCCTCCGAACCATGACGCCTTTGAATAATGATATGCAAGATTGAAAGAGATCCTCAGGCCATGACATGGTGTTCTCGGGCCATGAAGATGGTGCCTCCGAACAATGACCCCTTTGGATGAGTTGGCGATATTTCAGCCCATGGAAAATGCATAGTATGATGCTGACAAGACAGAGCTTAGTCTTGCGTATTGAAGGGCAGATCTTAGCCCGAAAGGAAAATGAAGTAAATAGTGTTTAAGACAACGCTTAGTCTCGAAAAGTAAATTGGAGGCAGAGCTTAGCCTCAGAAGGCAAAAAAGTAGCCTTATGCAAAAATACAGATAGAGACAGTGCTTAGTCTCGAAAGGCAGAAAGGTAGACTTATCCAGAGATGCGAATGCAGATGGAGGTAGAGCTTAACCTCGAAAGGCAGAATGGTAACCTTATGCAAGAATGCAGATGCAGGTGGAGACAGTGGTTAGTCTCGGAAGGCAGAATGGTATCCTTATGCAAGTTGGAACGCAGGATGGTAGCCTTATACAAATTGGAAGGCAGAAGGGTAGCCTTATGCAGGTTGGAAGGCAAAATAGTAGCCTTATGCAAGGGAAGGCAGAATAGTAGCCTTATGCAAGATGCGAATGCAGGGGAGGTAGAGCTTAACCTCGGAAGGCAGAGTGGTAGCCTTATGCAAGATGCGAATGCAGGGGAGGTAGAGCTTAACCTCAGAAGGCAGAATGGTAGCCTTATGCAGGTTGGAAGGCAGAATAGAAGCCTTATGCAAGGGAAGGCAGAATAGTAGCCTTATGCAAGATGCGAATCCAGGGGAGGTAGAGCTTAACCTCGGAAGGCATAATTGTAGTCGTATGCAAGAAATAAAATGACAGTAGAGTTTCTTAGATGATAGCAGATTGCAGCTTTGTGATTATTGCGAGGATTGTGACTACGGAGCATTATTTGCATGTGCTGATAGAAAACGTCGGCAAGTGCAACGGTTTTTAGAATCACATTTTGAACAATGTTTGTCCCCTGGGCGGACAGTATGTTTAGGGATCTGGCAACCCTAGTGCCTGCATCCAAAGAAAAATCGTGAGTTCTGTAAGGGGAAGGTTAGTTCGTATCCCCGCTGGCTTTGCTTGACTCGTTCGGCTTGATCTGATGATATTGTTCGTATCATTGGGGTAGCATTTGCTAAACAAAGTTGTTTCAAAAAATAAGTATGCATGACTTTGTAAAAGTATGACATAATGTATAATTAATTAAAAAAATAGTTTTTAGATGAACCGACGACCGTGACGTGGCTCGAGACATTGAAACCTCTCCTGCTACGGAATTTTGAGGGTCCTCCTCAAACTTCTGCCCCAGTTTCCAATTGCGGGGGGAATGAAAATTTTATTGAATTGTGACCGAACCCATAGGGCTGCCTACATATCCACTCTTAAACGGGAATCAGGTCAGGCGTAGTTCAATTTACAACATTGAGAAAGCATAAAGATCACACATAATAGCGCTTGACTGCGTCTGAATTGATTGGCTTTGTCCAAACTTCTCTGTCCATTTTTGCAAGTATGAGTGCTCCTCCTGTCAGCACTTGGTGAACCATGTATGGGCCTTGCCAGTTTGGAGAGAACTTTCCTTTGGCCTCATCTTGATGTGGAAATATTTTCTTTAACACCAGCTGCCCCAGTGTGAACTGTCTAGGCTTGACTCTCTTGTTGAAGGCTCGGGTCAATCTGTTCTGATAAAGTTGATCGTGACATACTGCATTCATCCTTTTTCCGTCAATGAGGGCCAGTTGCTCATAACGGTTCCATACCCACTTTGCATCGCTGAGCTCAGCTTCTTGTATGATCCTTAGGGAAGGAATTTCTACCTCGACGGGAATAACGGCTTCTGTACCATAAACCAACATATAGGGAGTTTCCCATGTTGATGTGAGGACCGTGGTGCGATATCTTAGTAAAGCGAATGATAACTTCTCATTCCATTGTCTGTGCTTTTATATCATTTTCCTCAATATCTTCTTGATGTTTTTGTTGGCGGCCTCTACAGCTCCATTCATCTGAGGTCGGTAAGTTGTGGAATTCTTGAGTGTGATCTTGAAAGTCTCGCACATGGATTTCATCAGGTCACTGTTAAGGTTGGAACCATTGTCGGTGATGATCGACTCTGGAATTCCGAATCGACAAACAATGTGGTCGCGGACAAAGTCTGCCACGACTTTCTTAGTTACTGCTTTGTAGGATGTTGCTTCGACCCATTTGGTAAAATAATCAATGGCTACTAGGATGAACCTATGTCCGTTGGAGGCGGTAGGCTCGATTGGTCCAATGGCATCCATGTCCCAGGCGGCAAACAACCATGATGAGCTTGTGGCATTAAGCTCGTTTGGAGGTACCTTTATCATGTCTACATGTATCTGACATCGGTGGAATTTCTGGACATACTGGATGCAGTCTGTTTCCATATTCATCCAAAAGTAACCAGCCCGGAGTATCTTCTTTGCTAAAACAAAATCGTTCATATGCGGGCCCGCAGGTCCCATCATGAATTTCCTCTAGTAGCTTGGATGCTACCTTTGCGTCGACACATCTTAATAATCCCAAATCGGGAGTCCTCCTATACATGATTCCTCCATTGTGAAAGAAGTTGTTGGACAATCTCCGAAGTGTGCGTTTCTGAGTATGATTTGCAAGCTCTTGGTACTCTCTTTTTGCTAGGTATTCCTTGATGTCATAAAACCAAGGTTTTCCGTCTGCTTCTTCTTTGACATGGGCACAGTAAGCAGGTTGGTTATGGATCTTCACTGGAATGGGATCAATGAAATTCTTGTCTGGATGTTGAACCATAGATGAAAGAGTAGCCAATGCATCGGCGAACTCATTCTGGATTCTGGGGACATGCCGAAATTCTATCTTCATGAACCTCTTTATTAATTCCTGTATGTGGTGCAGATACGGCAGTATCTTGGAGTTTTTGGTAGCCCACTCTCCTTGTACCTGATGTACCAGCAAATCTGAGTCACCAATCACTAGAAGCTCCTGGACGTTCATGTCAATGGCCATCTTGAGCCCTAAGATACATACTTCATATTCGGCCATATTGTTGGTGCAGGGGAATTTGAGTTTGGCAGATACCGGATAATGCTGACCGGTTTCTGATATTAGGACGGCTCCAATGCCAACTCCCTTGAAATTCGCCGCTCCATCGAAGAACATCCTCCAACCATCATAGATTCTGCGATGTCTTCTCCTATGAATGATACCTCTTCATCGGGAAAATACGTTTTTAGGGGTTCGTATTCTCCATCCACGAGGTTCTCAGCAAGATGGTCCGCCAAGTCCTGTCCCTTGACCACTTTCTGAGTCACATAGATTATGTCGAACTCACTTAGTAGTATTTGCCACTTGGCCAGCTTGCCAGTGTGCATCGGCTTCTGAAAGATGTATTTCAAGGGATCCATCCTTGATATAAGATATGTTGTGTAGGCACAGAAGTAATGCCTCAACTTCTGAGCGACCCAAGTAAAAGTACAACAGGTGCGTTCCAATAGTGAATACCGAGCCTCGTATGGAGTGAACTTCTTACTGAGATAATAAATAGCTTGCTCCTTCCTTCCTGTTTCATCGTGCTGCCCCATAACGTAGCCGAAGGCTCCATCTAACACTGCAAGGTAGAGTAACAAGGGTCTACCTGGCTCAGGTGGTACTAGGACTGGTGGTGTTGACAGGTATTCCTTAATTCTGTCGAAAGCCCTTTCGCAATCATCGTTCCATTTGGTTACGGCATCCTTCTTGAGCATCTTGAAGATCGGCTCACAGATGACTGTAGACTGTGCTATGAACTGGCTGATGTAGTTAAGTCGTCCCAAGAAACTCATCACATCTTTTTTGTTCTTTGGCGATGGTAAATATTGAATGTCTTTGACCTTTGATGGATCCAGTTCTATCCCTCGGCGGCTGACAATGAACCCGAGCAATTTACCGGCAGGAACCCCGAACGCACACTTCACGGGATTTAGCTTCAGATTGTATTTCCGCAACCTATTGAAGAACTTCTTCAAGTCTGCTATGTGATCAGTGGCTTTCTTGGATTTGATAATAACATCATCCACATATACCTCAATCTCTTTGTGTATCATATCGTGGAAGATAGTGGCCATAACCCTCATGTAGGTGGCCCCTGTATTCTTTAGGCCAAACGACATCATCTTGTAGCAATATAATCCCTATGGAGTAATGAAATCCATCTTCTCAGCATCTTCCTCATCCATCCAGATCTGATGGTAACCATCGAAGCAATCCACGAATGACTGTAGCTCATGCTTGGCGCAATTGTCAATCAGGATGTGTATATTTGGCAAAGGGAAGTCGTCCTTCGGACTGGCCCGATTGAGATCCCGGTAGTCGACACAGACTCTTACCTTCCCATCTTTCTTCGGTACTGGCACAATGTTGGCTAACCATGTCGGGTATTCCACTACCCTGAGAACCTTAGCGTTGATTTGCTTGGTGATTTCTTCCTTGATGTCTAAGCTCATATCAGGTTTGAACTTTCTGAGCTTTTGCTTTACCGGCGGACACATTGGATTGGTTGGAAGTTTGTGAGCCACAATAGATGTACTCAGACCAGTCATGTCATCATACGACCAGGCAAATATGTCCTCATACTCCTTTAGAAATTATGTGTATTCTTTCTTCTCTGACGGAGACAAATGAATGCTGATGAGAGTTTCCTTGACATTTTCTGGGTCTCCTAAGTTGACAATTTTGGTCTCGTCCAGGTTGGACTTAGGTCTGTTCTCAAAATTCTCAACTTCTTTGACAATCTCGTCGGGTATATTATCTTCTTCCGAATCAATGTTTGTTTATTGTGTTGCCTCGTTGCATGTCACAGTCATTGGTTCATCAAGACAGGTAATAGTAATGTTGTATAGATAAAATAATGAGAGAAAAACGATATCAATAAATATTGATTCATAAGAAAATTAAAAATGCTTTTGATAAATTGAATAATTGTTTTGAACATCAATGGTCTTATTGCAGGAATTCAAAATGCGAAAAGAAAATCATTTAGTAAAGAAAAACAATGAACAATGCTTGTTTTAGCCTTGCTACCCCGAGGCTCGTCGGGCTTTGGCTATTCTGATGGTCCAATTCTTGAGACATGCCCCTCTGCTTACGGCCTGAATGGAAGGGCTTTCCTCCCCTTCCTACTCGAGAATAACACAACAATCCATGTCATTGTCCTCTAGGAATAAGCTCCTCAATGCTGCAAGTGCTTCTTCTTCATTTGTCCCATAAATAATACCAGCCTGGTGAAAAGTCTGCTCCAGGCGCTGTATCGGGTGCTCCAGTGGGTAGTAAGGACCACTCCATGGTGGTCACCAGCTATTGAATTCTTCCCAGGTATATTCGTATCCCAAGCTGAAAGTGGTGCCATGTTTCTTGAGCTTGATAGGTTTGGAGATCCCTTGGAGGTTCTTGCCGAGCCCTTTACCTGGCTCATACCCCCGCCAATGCATCATTCTTGTATCTTGCTATCCCACCATTTGTCCTTATCAATGGCATTGACCCGTTCAATGTGGTGGTAAGTGTCTCCACCTAGCTTCCTTCTCCCCTCGATTGGCGGAATAGTTTAACGACTGTAAATAGGGTTGCTACCGTCGCCGTGAATGATCACTTCCTGGTGATTCCATTCAAACTTCACTGCCTAATGCAACATTGATGCTACGGCCCCATCAGCATGGATCCATGGTCGTCCTAATAGCATGTTGTAGGACGCTGGTACATCTATTACTTGGAAGTCGGCCTCGAACCAACTTGGTCCCATTTGCAGGCACAGACTGATCTCACCAATGGTAGACCTATGAGAACCATCGAAAGCCTTTGTATTGATTGCTCCATCCTTTATCTCATGCAACCCTTTGCCCAACTTCTTGAGCGTTATCAACGGACATATATTGAGACTGGATCCTCCGTCGATCAAAATTCTGGTGATGAAATAGTATTCGCAATGCGCGGTGATGTGCAGTGCTTTGTTGTGACCCAGCCCTTCAGGTGGCAGCTCGTCTTCATGAAAGGTGATCTTATGGCTATCCAACACTTGGCCTACCATATTGGCCATTTCCCCGCTAGTGATATTGTTTGGCACATATGTTTCATTCAGCACTTTTAGCAAAGCACTCATGTGCGTCTCAAAATTTTGCAGCAAAGAAAGAATGGATATTTGTGCTGGAGTCTTGTTCCGCTGGTCGATGACCGAATACTCCTTAGCATGTACTTTCCTCCAATGGTTGTCCGGACCCGTCTCGATAATGGGTGTTCGATTAGAAGCATGCTTACTTGATTTCGCCAGATGTTCAGGGGTATAGACTCTACCAGTTCTTGTCATACCCTGTGTTTCAATAGCCTCTTCAGTCTTGACTTTGCCTTTCCTTCTTGCCTCGGCTGTATAATCCCATGGTACATCATTGGTATAGAAAGGCGGTGTGGTTGATATCTCTACTTTGATCGGCGCAGCTACCCTTACTTCGAACGGAATATGTGTCTTAGGTGGCAAGACCGCAACCTCAAACGGTGCGGGTGCATTTGCCGGAGACACGAATTCAACCTCAATTGGTGTTGGTGTCTTTGAGGGTGACTCAGTTTCAAACTCAAGAGGCACAGACATGTCTACCTCAGCATCCTCAGCCAGCTGAATTTGGACTATGATTGGATTGAGAGTAACTGCCGGTTTCTTTGGGTCATTGCCTTCCACGATTAACCCGATTGATCCCTCGGGATCCCAGTCGTCTTCTATTTCAATCATGTGGATACCTCCACCCTTATGGTCTGGAAGAGGATTGTTGCGGATGTTTGGAGCGTCTTCTTTCGCCATAATGATCTTGTTATCAATCAAGGACTGTATATTATCTTTCAAAGAACGACATTCATCGATGGTGTGTCCTTTCATGCCGGAGTGGTATGCATAGGACTTGTTTGGGTTAACCCACTGAGAAGGATTCTCAGGGGTTGCAGCAGGGATGGGTGTGACATAACCAGAAGCCTTTAGCTTCTCATATAGTTGGTCGATAGGTTCGGCGATGGCGGTATATTATTTTGGAGGTCTGCGATCAAATTTTGGTCGAGTTCTAGGGAAGTTTTGGTGTGCAGGAGGTGATTGATAATGGGATGGCTGAGAGTTGTAGGTGTGGTAAACAGGAGCGGGTTGGGAGTATCTGGGTGAAGACGGTTGATATATAGGTGGTGGAGATGATTGATAAGTTGGTGGTGGAGCTTGGTATGAGGGTGAGGGTGCTTGGTAATTTGGGGTTGGTTGATATGTGAGTGGAGGTGTTGGGTAAGTTTGGTATTTGAGGGGAGATTTGGTTCTCTGTTCAACCATCGCGGATCCCACGTCCCTTTTCTTGGACACACCACTGGACTGTAAAGCCTTATTCGTAGCTTGCAAGGCTTCAAAATTTGTGACCATACCACTTTTAATACCTTTTTCAATCATTTCACCCAATTTGATGATGTCGGAGAACTTGTGGTTCTCAATCATCATCAACCGTTCATAGTATTGCAGGTCCTGAGCCCGGACAAAGAACTTGTTCATTTGCTCTTCCTCTAAGGCGGGTCTGACCTTAGCAGCTTCGAACCTCCAACGAGTAGCATACTCGCGAAATGTCTCTGTTGGATTCTTCTTCAAATTCTGGATGTAGAACACGTCTGGTGCGTTCTCTGTATCAAATCTGAACCTGTCCATGAAGTCAGATGCCATGCTCACCCAGTTTGACCACTTCTTGGGATCTTGGCTGATGTACCAAGACAAGGCATCTCCTTTCAAGCTCCTCATGAACAGCTTCATGCGGATCCTTTCATTTTTCCCTACTCCAACCAGCTTGTCACAATAGGTCCTCGGATGGACCCTTGGATCACATGTACCATCAAACATTTCGAACTTAGGAGGTTTGTACCCCTCAGGCAGTTTGACATCATGTTGTATCCAGAGGTCCTCAAAGTTCAGCCCTTCGACTCCACTACTTCCCTCAACTCCTTGAACCTAGTTGGTCAGCTTCTTAAGTTCCTCGACCAAGTTCCTGATAAGCAGATCCTTTTCATCAGACTCAGGTGTGTATGAGATAGGTGGAGTGGAGTATGGCATGGTCTCCACGTAGATAGGATTGTTATGGTGGCCTGGTGCATGGGTTTAGATATGGCCGTTTGTGAAGTTCTGAGGTTCTGGGATAAGTAGTGGAGTGTTATTTGGGGTATGGCAAGTGTTACATTGGTTCTTTGGTATAGTGGCGTGATGGTGAGGTGCGTGATGATTTTGCTGTTTTGGGATATTTTGAGGAGGTGTAGGATTTTGAGCGTTGGGGAGGTTGACGTCTGGGACGCTAAGGGTGAATGACAGGTTTGCCAAATTTTGAACCTGATCAAGCTCTTCTTGGAACTTCAAAAACTTCTGTTCAAGCTGTGACATATTCTCGTTTAGAACCCGAATACCCTGGCCATCAGTGGCCTCTGCCCGTTCAATCGTGTTTTCCTTTCTGATGTTGCTTGAATCTTCCATTTTCTTTTTGCCTTTGCCTTTAGGAGGACTAGGAGGAGGAGTGGGTGGAGGGCCCATGGATCTTGTGAGATAAAATGATGATGCCAGAGTGCACAAACTAACCTTTGGGGAAGGTAATAAAAGAAAGAAAACAAAAACAAAAAAAAAAACAAAAAAAGGTAGTCAAGTTAGCGAGGATTATGAAAAAGTATTGCAGTATTTAAACACATGGTACGAGAATGTAAAACGCGTCCTAATTTGGGAACCTCTTTTGTGCCTGAGGTAGGCCTAGAGACAAATTGATTTGGAGAACTTAAAATGCTAAATGCCTCATTTCATTGATAAAAAATAGACGAATCCCAAAAAGGTCACTAATGGCCATTGGCCTTATTACATTAATAAAGCGAAAAGGTAAATTCCTATCTACTTGGTCCCAGAAGGACCTTCCCCAGACTCGGCATCCTCGATTCCCTTGAATAGATTCCCCAGCTCGCGGAGTATGCTCTGGCTAGATGTCCACCTTCGGTCCCCTCAGCTCATGTTATTAGGCTGGATGTCCAGGAGGGACGGCTGATTACCCAGATACTTCTTGATGAGTGTTTTGTCGCTAGAATGTAGATCTTCCCACCAACTCAGCAATTTTGGGTGGATGTTGGTAACCATGTCAAATCTGGGGACTTCGTGCCTCATATTTCTGCAAGGCAAACAAGGTTAGGCCCTGACCCCACCCGACTCGAATATTTAACATCAACGATTAGCATGAAGCATTTAATTCTCCAAATAAATGCACAGAACGTGATGATGTCCGTTTGGGTTTATGGAAACCCAATGGACTTTTGGACAAGGCTATCTTAAAGGCTATTGTGTGGACAACACCTTAGCCTGGCTAGGTTTGACCATGATGCATGCAACAGTATAACGGAGTAAGGTTTCTATGGGGGTTTTGACTGGTACCCTTGAGCGGACAACTCAAGGGGAAAAGGCACGGAACCGTCGACTGCACCGCTGATCGACTAGCTTTACCACAAATAAGCCTTTCCGAATTTAGGAGGTAATGATATAGGAAGGGCGCAACCACTCATCAAGCGTTGCTATAGGATTTTGTTTGACACGAGTGGAGTATGAATGTTGGATCATGAATAATGCAATAAACAGTAAACATGTAGTCACGTATTTGCACGTTATAAAAGCAGTAAATACAGCAGTGTATACTTTAAAACGATTACAAAGGAAGGAAACAATAAAGATATGTCAGTTACTTTTGAAGAAAATCAAATGCTTAAAGGAAATAAACAAGTAATTGCACATAGGAAGAGGTACAAATTCACAAAGCAATTTGAAATGGTAAAAGCCTGAAAAAATCCCCAGCAGAGTCACCATGCTGTCGCGCCCCCTTTTTCCCCAAGCACTCCTTTCGGGGCCCGGTTTAAAAGGGTTTAATGACATTGTTTGGGACAACTCATTCCTTTTGGGAAAGTGGTTTATTTATTTGAAGAGTCGCCACCTAACGATTTTAAGGTGCGTTAGAGCGCCTATTGGGGTTCATTTACAACTAAGTTTGATAACCAGAGATAGGGTAAGGGCTTGAAATTATCCTAAGGGGAAGGTGTTAGGAACCCCTCAGGATCCACAAGTGTGGTTCCCGGCCAAATAACTTTTGTGAATTTCGTACAATTAGCAAATAAACAAATAAGGTTCAAATAGTAGGGAATTTTCGTCTAGTACACACACGTTTGAAAACAGTTGATGGAAAGATGAATTTTGAAAAGAATTATAGTCTAAACATGCATATCGAGCAAGAGTATCCTAGGATTTTTTGTAATATGGATCACATCAATGCAATACTCAGTATGACACTCCTTGAAGAGGGGCTACACGTGGTATTAACGCACCGGTCATCATATCCATATCTACCCTTTCCTACCCCGTGAAGGTAATTAAAGCGAGTGTTGGTCTCGACCTCTATTGCATGTTGTTACCCGTCCCTTCCTATTAGTCCTGGAGGAGTTCAGGACTTCTATCTTATAAAGGAGGTTCTAGGAGGGGCCTTTAGTTTTAAAGGTAAAATACTAAAGCGGCATATAAGAAAACAGATAGGACTTCAATTAAGGGGAGCATGGAAAACAAATAGAAGGCTCAGGTATACCTCCACAAATAATACACATAAAGAATATGACTCATACACAGTTAAGGTCCAGATTCAAATTCATATCCTAAGCATGGTATCAACAGAGACAGATTTTATTGCATAACTCGGAGAGGAAGTCCTAATATGTTTTGTCTACTGGTTTTAAGCATGCTGGTATTAATCACAAGAAGACAGTCTCTAGTTTTTATTTTTTAAGGTTGATTACCTAAGGCTTGCCTAGGCGTGAAAGGATATGCAATAGTTGTTCAGAGTTGTTGACAGTTTTAGGTTGTTCTACCTAAAAGCATGCAGTTCTGAGTATGGCATAATATACAGAGATTAATTACCAGTTTTTATGGAGAAGTGAACTGTTTCATACTTCAGTAATTAGACTAAGTGTAATTGGGCGAATATGATCCTAGAACATGATATCTAATGCAGAATAACTTAAAACAGGATTTCTAAATGCACATCGAATTATGCACAGCTTTAGAATAGGCAGAAGTGACAGTTTATTTTAATGTTGTTTACCTAAAAACATGATTTCTAAGTGCGTAGCATAGTTGTAGCATGATGATTGTACATTTACCCTAAGACATGATTTCTAAATGAATTTCAGGATAAGCAGAATCACATAGTGACAGTTTACATTGATGTTATTAGTTGCCTTAGAGACAGGAGTTCTAAGTGACGGTGAGATGCTGAAAAACAGTATATAAATCCTAGGGAGCGTGATATCTAATGCATGGCATGCTTTGTGTTATGCCTAAACATGGAGTCTATTGCACACAGAAGAAAGTAAACCTAGGAAGCATGGTTTCTACCCTTGATTACGCTACAACACACATAGTACCCCCCCTCCCCCTTTTTCACTATCCAACCCCAGAGTTGTTTTACAAATAATTATTATAGACCATTGAATATGAATTACATAACTGAAATAGAAAATAAGAAGTTGTCTATAGGGAGCCTGCAGTATAGGCCCAGATCTCCATGTCCTCAATGTCAAGTATTGTTTCACAACCTTTCTCATAATCCGGGTGTGTTAGAGTTCCCTAAGGATCTCAAGGGATCCCGGGAAGTGCTCACACCCAGATTTCACAGCCATAGTAGAGAGTAAGTGCAGTGTGGAAGGGCCAGCCTTAGTGTGTCTAAGTTCATAGGGAGCTCAAGGGTCTCAAAGAAACTCACACAAAGGAGGAAGAACTTAAGAAGTCTAAGAGTAGAGTGAGAGTGCTTGACATAGTTTTGAAAGAGATGTTGAGTAGGAAAACCATTTTACACAAGAAAGACGGATTTTAAAAAAAAGGAGTTTTGCAAAAAGGACTTTATTCAGTAAAACAACTTGACAAAGAGTAAGATAGTCAAAACACATTCATCTCAGAATCAGAACAGTATACCAAGGCAGGTTTAACAAACACAAACAAGGTAGTGAGGGATTGGGTACACATAAAGTACAGAGTAATAAACATATAACAGGCAGAAGTACAAAGAGGTATAGAATAGAAGCTCTTAAGGGGGTTTAGGGAATTGGGGTATAGCATAGTATAGGATTAGATGAAACATAACAGTATCAAACAACCTAAGGCAGTAGAGTATGCCCCTAATCAAACTAATGTAAAAACCTAAGAGTAGAGCAGAAACATTGAAACGGGTTTTAAGTTCACAAAGCATAGCATGAAGTAGGGACTTTAATTACATGTTGAATAGCAAAATAAGAGGTAGAAGCATATCAGAAACAAAATGAACTGAAGCAACAATAGAAACATGTTAGGTTTGAGAACTGAATTGAATTAGAACATACCAGTGAAGTGAAGGCAGTAACAGAAAGTAGGAAATAGGAGAGCACAATAGTTAGCCTTGGCTTGCAGCCGGCTAACTTAGAGTAATAGTAAGTAGCACAGAAGAGAGAACAAAGAGTTTAGTTGTGAGAGAGAGTTATTGAACCAGATTAGTTTGTGTCCTCTAATGAGAGAAGAGTACGCATATATATAGTTTTGAAAGCTGGGTGAAAAGTAGGGTAAAAATCAGAATCAATCAACAATTATGGAACTTGGTATCAATCAGAGTGAAATCAGCCCAAGTACTCCTATAATTAAGGGATTTATTCAAACGGTAAGTAACAAATAAGGAAAGAGACCATATATAGCTTAAAGGAATATTCAAACAGTGCAAGTATAGAGCAGGTAATTAGGCCAGGTTCGTCAGATTCTAATTAAGGAAATAAGAATCAATTGACAGTAAGTTAATCATGTAACAAGCTAAGAAATAAACTAAAGGTCAGAAATTAGTAAGAATATCCCCGTAGGAAATCAGTAAAGGTTTTCAATCACAAGGAATCAGGGATTCAAATAATAGAAAATAATACTAATTACTATAGACTTCTATGCATGAGCGGAATGAACACAATATAAGCAAAAGATATAAATCAGGAACCCTAACAAAGTAAAATTGTAGAGAATCAGTGATTCGAATAGGAATAACATCACTTAAAGGAAATTAGCATGAATTAAAGAGATAATAGGCAAGAAGTCAGAAACCCTAGTAGTGAAATCATACGAAATTAGGGATTCACATGAATCACAGAGTGAATAGTAATGTAAGCGGAAAAGCAAGAGAAATCAGAGACATAGATGAACAACATAGGATAAAATATCAGGGAATCATAAATCTCATGAGATGCAAACATATATTATCAAAGACAAAATCAGGAACTTAGGGTTTAGGGCTAGAAATTAGGGGTTTCAACACAACAACTCAGATAAGATAGAGAAACTTAAATAAACCATTAAAACATATTAGAGACCTTAGGATAATACTGAAAAGTCATAGAAAAATCGTTTAAAAGGGGTCATGAAACCCTAGTTTGAAAACGAAGAGCCATTTTAGAGAAAATTGGAGAATCTTTGAGAAAAACAACGGACTATCTCAGAATATACACAGATATATCATAGATCTAAAAAAATTGGAAAGTTTTAAGAGTTAGGGTTTCAAAGGGAACCCAGAATAGATAAGAAAACTTCAAAATATTACCGGGTTTAGCCGAAAAGTCATAGATCTTACTCGAACGGCCGGAGATAGCCGGAAAAATGGCATGAAAGGCCATAGGTGGGAGTTGAACCGCTTCAGGTTCACCTGAGGACCTTAGGGTAGTGTCAAACCGGCGTGGGATGAGGCAGAGGCTAGGAGATGGTGAGAGGTCGTGGTTTCCGGCGAGGGAGGTGGCCGGAGAAGATGGACGAGTCCATTAGAGATGAGGGAATGTGGAAGGTTCTAGAGAGAACTAGAGATAGAGNCGGTCAAGATTGACTCCGAGTTGGGCCGGGTAGATAGGATATTGGGCTTGGGGGTCTGATGGGTTATTTAATTGGGTTAGAGACCAGGTTTAATTTAGGCTAGAATTTAAATAAAGATGGCTATTTGTTAAATACCCATTAAAATTAGATAAATAATTAATAAAAATAGCTAGTAATTACATAAAATGAAATTAAGGCTAAATAGGTGAAATTAAGGTGATTAACTAGTATTTAAAATAAAAATGACTAATTATTGAATTAAAATAGCATAGAATGTATAATTAGGCTATGATTGCAAAGCTATTGTAATTATAGCCAAATAATGCCAAATTAGCTAATTTGTGAAATAATTAAATCCTAATAGGATTAAAATGATATATTGAACCAAGAGATGTTTTGAAATTATTTGCAATGCAATTTATGATTAATTATTGGATGTAAAAGTACTGGATAAATTAGAAATAAATTGATAAAAAAAATTGAAAAAATTATGGAAAAATACCAACTATTATAAAAAACTGATTTTGAAGGTATATATGCAAATTTAAAATAATTTGAGGAAAAATTAGGTATCAACACAAGCCTTACCCAATTTTTGAATTGCCTATCTATTTGAACTCTATCATCTCTTGTAAGCACTTCAACTGTGATGAATATAGAAAAGCTAAAAGTGTGAGGGTGGTTGGTTAGGCTTTTGAGCGGAACTGAGAAAGTATGGATAAAGGTGCACGGTGTCAAAATTAATACTAAAAGCCACCAGAATTGAAAAAAAAAAAAGAGAACGAGATGTATTATTTAAAGAATAAATCTCAAATGGTTGTGGCTTTTGAAAAAAGTGTTCTTAAAGAAGTAGGGGTATAACACAATGATGTAAAGGTGGAATGGTGGTTTGACAAAAGTGTGGGCTTAAATGTGAAAAATGTATTAAAGTGCTTAGGGAGGTATAGTCACTCTTATATCCAAATGTATCCTCCGTCCCACAACAAATATTTCAACCAAATAAAGTGCTACTTGATTCTAAACCAAATGAGCTCGATTAGTAGAGTATTACACTACGGGCAAGCCTATGGTGCGTTTTCTGTGGCACAAGAATTTCTTTCTGAGGGTGAGTGAAATCTTACTTATTTGAAGTCCTCAGTGTGTGAATTATAATGACTATGACATAATTCTCTTGTGTGGTGAGTAGGCAATTGACTCATGAAAGGAAGGTAAGTCTGGACCTCTGACTGAGAGTAGGAAAGCCAGTTAGGGACATTACGTGGCTAGAGAGAGAGTCCACTCTTGAGGTTTGGATGTTGTGCTAAGGTAGTCTACCAATGTGAATTATTCTTGGTATGAGGAGTAGGGAAGTTACCCAGTGAGGATTAGGCCTGTAGAGTGTGGTTTTGTTGCTCGAAAACTAGCAATGATTTAAGTGTGGGGTGTTGGTAGTAGCCTATATTATGCAATGTGGATGCGATTTATGCTCTAAATTAACCATACTTTATTGATGTTTTGAATGCTAAAAGATAACAAAATACTCTAATTGAGGTTTTTATGCTTTGCAGGAGCTACTCCGGGCCAGGAGGATGATAAAGAGTGTTTTGGAGTCGAATTTGTACATACAAGGCCAATCGAGGAGAGCCCGAGTGAAAAAAAGCAAGAAAAAGGCAAAGGTTACATAGAAATTCAGGAGCACGACCGCGGCTTGGACCGCGGTTGGAACGCGGTGGAAAAACATAATCATGCAAAATGACCGCGGTTGAGACCGCGATCGCGGTCGAACGGGAGGCTGCCAAGACTTCAGGAGCTAAAGTGTACATCGCTGGAAAATCAACCTAACCCTATATAAAACCAAAAACTCGCCCAACATTAGTTTCAAGCTTGTTTTAGACTCAATTGGAGGCAAGAACAAGTGAGAGAAGATCAAGTCATCATTAGAGTTTTTCATTTTTCTTTCTTTTATCATTAATTGTGAATTATGAATCATCTTATGGCTTTATCTTGTTTTACTATGAGTAGCTAAACATTTAGTCTTGGGTTTTGAGGAACCTATTGAAGGATGAAATTCTTGCTATGTTAATATAGATTTGCCAAAGTTTAATCTTTATTTGTTCAACTACATGTTTGTTGTAGTTAATTGAAGGGCCCTCAATTAGCTGTGCCTATTTAGTATGTATTACTCGGGAGAAAGTGCATATTTAGGTAGTTGTTGAACAACATCACTCCCAACGTATATAAGAGATCAATAACGAAGGGTTTAAAGGTGAGATTAGGGATAACGAAATCTTGGGTGCGATCTAAGTGAGCTGTAATTAAAGCCAGCTAGCGTAACTCGGGAGAGTATGTCTAGTATATTGTCGTAATTACTCGGGAGAGATTTACGGTAGTCAGAGTGCTCATGATCGATAGAGAAGAGAAGGAAAATTTATACCAAACATAGCAGGAAGGGATTCCAACAATAGGGGAAATCATAACCTTAAATCATTCCTATTATTGTTTACAAACCGTTCTTAGTTAGCTCTTAGTTAATATAGTTTTATTAAGTAATAGTTAGTAGAAAACCACTCATTTGTTATCTAAATATCTTGAGAAGTTGATTACGTGAATTGTGTGAGTCTGCTAACAGTAATTGATAGGTTAATTCCCTGTGGGATTCGACTCTAGACTTAATATCCGGATTATATTTGCAGCGACCACTTTGTCCTTTTTATAAGGCATAGTTGGGCGTGATCAGGTAACCAATGAGCCTAAGTTTTACATTTGTAAACCTCAAATTGGGGGTTCCTCAAGTTAGGGAGACTAAGAATTCTCCCAAAAAGTAATCATATGCAAGAAGTCGCGGATAATATGGTTACCGATATTATCCGCCGGTTAACCCATTTTTTATCCATATTAAATATAGATCGAGTCGGATAATTTATCTATTTTTTCATTACCTATTTCCGACCCGAACCATATCCGACCTGACCTGCATGTTTGCCACTCCTACGGTACTTTATGTGGTTATTGATATTTTTGGAGAATTCTAAAGCTAATTAATCATATGATGCCAAACTCTTATACTTTCATATGATTTTAGAATCGTAGGCAAATATATTTTATGTAACTAGTATTAAGACCATTTAAAAAACTAACCACATAGAAATGTCGAAACAAAAAAAGTTTTTAAATATTTTTACGTAAGATCTTAAGATAAAAGTTTCAAGTTAAATATTTATACGTAATTTCTACATTTTTAAACGTGGTTGATTAATTTACACATACTGCACTTAAACTAAATCAAAGTACACAACTGAAGTGCATAATTAATACTTGTAATGAGAATTTAAATGGACCCATGTTATCAAAGTTGTGCCTAACATATTTTTAAATTTATCCCTGATAAACAGATGAACTAATATGGAATAAAGAAAAATACTTATGGTAATGGGGCCCGTTTCTTCAATGAGCAGTACAATACAAAATGGTTATATGCTTGCAAAATGGTAGCAACGTGTAAAACAAAGATTCGGATGGGACCCACATCTCCGTAAAAGCTTTTGTAAAGTAATGGTGATGTATGATGAGATAAGCAAGGGGCAATTCGGCCTTGTCACTTAAATATTTATATGGAAGCTACAGTAAAATGTTTTTTTCATGTGAAATTACCACTATATCCTTGAAGTGCCAAGCAGGCATGTTGATCATCAGTTGCTTATCCTCTCCTATATATTAGTAGTAGAAATATTTATATGGAAGCTACAGTAAGATGCTTTTTTATCCAATTAGATTACTCCATTTCATATGAAATTACCATTATATCCTTGAAGTGCCAAGTAGGCATGTTGACTATCAGCCGCTTATCCTCTCCTATATATATTATAATAGTAGATATGTACTTCATTCTTTTGGATATAATTCATGTGGTCATTGATCTATTTCAGGGAGCAGGACATACTGCCCCATATCGGGCACCAGCAGAATGTCTTGCCATGCTAAAGAGATGGTTATCAAATGAATCACTCTAGATAAAAGGGTTGCTCGGATGGTCAGCTCCTCGCTTACAATCTTATCGTGAGTTCGAGTCATCAAATATATGTGAATCACAGTAGAATCAAGGGGGAATTTAAAAAAATGAACCACACTAGCTGATTTTAGAATCTATTTCACAATTTTTTTCTCCCTTTGTTGCCTTTCTCTATAATAATGGTCTATGGAATCTCGTCAATTTTATGATAAATAATTCTAGAAATCTATGAAGCGAGCTTTTGTAAATTCATAAAATATTTACAATATTTTTATATTCGTCAAAACATTGGTTAGGAAGGTGAAAATGCGCAACGTTAATTCCTGTGAAAAAAGGTATTCAAAATTGTAGGACACGTCTCTTCAATAACTGAAGCGTATCTAGCACACATCACCTTCCCTAATATACTAACTTCTTGTTTGCTAATTGTTGATCTTCTTTGATCTATTCAGTATCTTTAGTATTTTCTCAACAATTTCAGAGTAGATAATTTTTCCGTTTAAGTTGGACTTTTCGGGCGGAATTTCATTGTCTATGAAGGAGGGGAAATTTCATTCAGACAATTTTGGAAGAAATATTCAACCACTTTGTATCAAGCACAAAATTTTGGTTCGTTGGTACCAAGATTTAAATTGATGTATTGTTTACTTCCATCCGCAGTGAAAATGAGGCCAAAGGCCCTAAAATACAACTTTATACATGTATTCTACAAATTTATGACCTCATTATTCTCCTTAATATTTTCCTATCTTCACTCTCTTTCTCCCCTTTTTCATTTTGTAAATATAGTGTGTGTTTGGTATAAAGGAAAATGTTTTCTTGGAAAACAAGTAGTAATCTTATTCATTTTTTTAGTGTTTGGTACGCAAATTAAGGAAAATATTTTCTCAAGAGTATTTGTAAATTATTTTGATACAATAAACATGAGGTCATAAACTTTCGAACCAATAACCTTCCGAACCCACAAATTTCATAAACTTCTAAACCGCAAAACTTTCGAAACCGCGAAATTTCAAACCCGTAAACTTTATAATTTCTAAACCCGTAAACTTCAAAACACATAAACCTCCGAACTCATATTTTTAAAACTTGTAAAATTTTGAACCTGTAAACCGAAAAATGAAAAAAGTAAAACAGAAAATATATAAAAAAAAGTTCTTTGGGGGCAGGGGTGGGGGTGCAGAAAAAAAACATAAATTTTAAATTAAAAAAAAAAGTAAAAAAAAAAAAAATTTGTCCGAAGTGGGGGCAGGGGGGTGCAGAAAAAAAAACAGAAATTTTAAAATTTAAAAAAAAATTGTCCGGAGTGGGGGTAGGGGGTGCAGGGGGGTGAGAGGTGGAGTGGGGGTGGGTGGATGTGACGAAAAAAATCTTTTTTGAGAGAGGGCATAGGGTGGAGTTAGGTGGGTGGGTGTGGGGGAGGGGTGTGAGGGTAAGGAATAGGGTGGGGAAGGTTGAGAAGGAGTTTTGGAAAATGTTTTCCCTTATCTGATATGAAAAACATTTTCCTCCAATTGGAAAAAAATATTTTCCAAAAAATTTAAGACAATCAAACATGAAAAAATTAGAAAATACTTTTCGAAAAATGTTTTCCTCCGTACCAAACACACCCATAATGTTATGGATTTGTAGGTCCTATTGGACGAATTGAAAGGCCGGGAAAAATGCAACAAGTGGTATAAATGCAGTAATTGCATGCATTGGTGCAATTTCTTGAAAGGTTTTAAGATTATTGAATTAACTACCAGAAAAGATCAAATTAGCTTGGAGCTCCAATGGTAATTGCCTCATAACACACATCTGATTTTTCTTCTTCTTTTTTAACAGTGCTACTGAAATTAAAATCAATATACAATTTAGTAATTTTTCTAGAAAACCTTATAAACTGGTAATATTTTTTCATATATTAACTGATTAGTTAATAAATCAGAACCGCAACTATGCAAGAGTGCTTCTATATCGCCTCAAATACATGCGTTGGTGGAACACAACAAAGTTCAAGCAACAATTTTTTTCCTCAGAGAAACAACTAGTTGCAGTAAGCCCGTGCTGAACCCGGACCCAAATTTAAAGTCAAAAAGTAATACATATGATTAAAAGGAACAATTTGTATTATGTTTTTAAGTTTTCACCCAATATCGTATTTTTCCCGATAAAAAATAATCGAGCATACTCAAATTAAAATCAAGATAAATTTTAAATACACCAGCCCGTTTTCAGTCCGGTATTCCTTGTGAATCCCGAATTGATATACCATGTATCATATTTAAGAAATTTTCGTAGAACTCGTATCGACACACAAAGAAACTGGGACTAACATTACTTAAGTTCCTTCAATGTTCTTAACAAAAAAAAAAACTATAAATGTCCACACGCCAAAAGAGTTTAAAAATTAGGCTTAATATGTTTTACTCATCTTGTTAATATTTGATCATTTTCACTTTTAAAGGATGCATTTTTGCTAATGTAGCGATAAAATTATGAAGACCAATAAATTGGAATTTGGATGCTTACATGTTTTCCTTTAATTTGTAAAGGTAAAAGGTACTTAAAGCTATAGTACTTCAATAATTCGAATTATAGAACCAAACATTTTGGTTAAGATGCAACCATGACTCCATTTGAAGGTTAGTGTAGGGGGAGAAGTGATTGTAGGAAGATATTATGTACTATCTCCTATAAGAAACCATAGAATTACAAAATAGACTTAAAAGTGGTATTATTAACTCAACACCCACAAAACTGATAGAGTAAAAAAGAGCAACTTTAAGGGCAATGGTTTTGAAAACTTGAATGTGAGGCCGGGAAAAAACTTTCTATTGCCTCTTATTATAAATAGAATATTAAGTCAAAAAATATTTACTTGCTTCTAAACATTATTAAATCAAGAGAAAAGAATATGTAATACATTTTAAAATTACATAGTAATGTTTAATAAGGGTAGCTGTTTAAGGGTGAGTTGGATGTGAGAAGATAATAATCATTAATAGTAGCTACTTAGGCGAGCTCACATAATCATTCTAATAGAAATATGTACGTAGGAATGTGTGAGAATGACAAATTTACGTGGGGTCCATTGACCATAATAGCCTTTAACCTTGCTTAACGTGTAAATTACAAATTAAATAGGGCCACTGTTGCAGCAAACTCACACGTGTTACTGAGACATTAAGTGATATGGCAAGCTGTAAACCACAAAACAAAAAGTAAATTTGACATTAAAAATAAGGTCAGGACATAAAAGTAATTAAGCGAAAAGTTTATATTTTTTTTGGAAATGTATGCGAGGACTACAAAAGACCTTTGATTCTCTCTTATTATATATAGTAATATTACCGCACAAGTAGATGGAAATAAGTAAACATCAAATATCAAACAATAAGCAATTGTCCGTTGGAAACCACACTGTATACGGGCAAAACGGGCTTGCCCTTCTTATGACTAATCGAGGTTGGATCGCGATAGGCCACAGTTCGGCCTCGTGTTATATCGAGCCTCAATACGATGCTAGATTGTTGAACCCTTAATTCAGGGACCCATCAAGGACGAAGATCAGCCAAGATCGAGACCGAGCGAAACGGAGATCTAGTGAGATTGAAGGGGGTTTACCTAGTCAAGTAACGGTAAGCCGAAACATCCGTGATCGGGCAAGGATCACGGCGGAAATCTCGGCACGTATCAAGACAAGACCGGTTAATTAGCCAATCATGGGATTTCTTACTGTATTTAGAATTGTACCATAAGTAGAACCTCTCTACTATATAAAGGGGGTTTAATCGTTTGTAAAGGCATTATATTCACACTATTCAAAACAATATATTATTATTTAAGCTCTCAATACTCTGTTATTTTGTTTATATCTCATTCTGATCATTCCTTTGGTTCGAGGATAACCTGTCTCGAGGCCAAAGTTGCACGTCTCGTTTGGTTTGCTTTACTTCTTTTTACAATCAACTTCTAATATCAATTTATATATTTTCTTATTTTGTGCCAAGTGAAATCACAAATCCTTAAAACCACATATAAATTCAATTGTTATTCGTTTTTAGGGTAAACACACAAACAATAAACTGATAGATCAATGATGTCAAATTGTAACGACCCGGTCGGTCGTTCTGTGAGATTAGCCCTGTTTCTCCCATTTCTGCTTTATTATGTGTTGTTCAACTCTTTTATATTGTGTTGGGTCGCTTGGCTCGGGTTCGGAGTGGTTGAGGAGAGAAATGAGACACTTAGTCTCTTAAGTTGGCCTTGTGGTTAGAAAAGTCAACCGGGAGTTGACTATTAGGTAAACGACCTCTGAATGGGGATTTTATGGCTCGGATAGCTTTATTAGGTGATTTGGGACTTAGGAGTGTGTTCAGAGTGTGGTTGTGAGGTCCGGAGTAGAATTATGCTTGAATTGGCGAAATTGAGTTTTGGCAATTTTCGATCAGTAGTGGAAAATTAGCTATCGGGGTTGGAATGGAATTCCGACGGTTGAAATAGGTTCGTAGTGTTATTGTGAATGTGTGTACAAAATTTTAGGTCATTCGGACGAGGTTTGGTTAATTTCGGCGTCGTTGGTGATTTTCTAAAGTTTGAAGATCCTTAGGCTTGGATCATGGGTTAAATTGGTGTTTCGATGTTATTTTGGGTGTTCCGAGGTGCGACTAAGGACGGGTGATCATTTATGACTTGTTGGTACTTTTGGTTGGGACCCCGAGGGGCTCGGGGTGATTTCGGATGGTCATCGGGGAGTTTTGGAAATTATAAAGGTTGCTGGTGTAGGACTGTTCTGTGTTTCCGCAGGTGCGGATGGGTGGCCGCAGGTGCAGTCACCGCAGTTTGGCATCGCAGGTGCGGAAATGGTGAAGCTAGAGGAAAACCCAGATGCGGAAGAGTGACCGCATCTGCGGAGCCGTAGGTGCGGAATTTTGGAATTTAAATGAATCTCGCAGGTGTGCACCTGGATCGCAGGTGCGGTCATCACTGGGCAGAACCTATAAGTAGAACCCTTAGCGAATTTTGGGCATTTTTTCACCATTTTTATACGGGTTTGAAGATTTTTGGAGAGTTTTGAAGAGGGAATTCGAGGGTTCTTCGTGGAGGTAAGGCTTTTGGATTGATATCCCATGGCACCGTCTAGTAGCTATTACGGATTGATATCCGCTTTTATTTTGATGTGGTTAATGTGAACATGCTAGAAATCATGCTAAGTTAAATGCTAAGGCTTCACGCCGAAAATATTGAGACCTGAGTGGTCGTATATTGTTGTCTCCTTATGTGTTTATTTGATTTCATATACTCAGTTCTGTCATAGCATATCATTTCATGCCTCGGTCTCGGTAATTGTTAATTTTGTATACTTATCATTGTTTCGGGCTAGTTCATGCATCTGTGAGCCCATGTGAGCGAGACCGGAGAGTAATGACTGAGTGAGGCCGAGAGCCTGTTATGGAGAGACAGTTATGAGATCAAACTGCACACCGCAGCGATACTCTGATCATGCCTTCGTTGGCTTGATATAGCGCTTGGGCTAAGAGAAGCCCCTCTGGAGTCTTTACACCCCTAGTGAGCGCATTGATATTCGAGGGATGGTTCTTCTCTGGACATGGATCTTGTCCGAAGTGATGATATTCGAGGGATGGATCTTCCCTGGATATGGATCTTGTCCGAAGTGATGATATTGAGGGATGGATCTTCCCTGGGCATGGATCTTGTCCGAGCATTGTATTCCGGAGATGGATCTTCTCCGTGGGGCTGGATTGACCTTCCTCAGTACTGAGTGACTACAGTCACCTGTGTTTATGTATATTCCGAGATGGATCTTCCCGGGTCTGAGAGCCATATACAATACTGAGTGAATTTCTGTGTGAGAGCTGTGAGCACTATGTGCATTTCCACACTGTTGATACATTGGCATGTAGAGTATACTGAGTTACACATGGGTTACTGATCATATCTGACACATTCTGTTTTCATTATCTGTTAGAACTGTGAGCATGTCTAAATTCTGTACGCTGCTTTGTTGTTAGTTAAGTAGTTTGAATAGGAGTAAATAACACTAACCCTAATCCTATGTGTACTAGGA
>ML293408.1:0-17371 GCA_005239495.1 Nicotiana undulata | reverse complement strand
GACCCACGATCGCGCATCATACCTACGACTCGTGTGCTGACTCGATAATGATAAGCTGACCCATGATCGCGCATCCAGTTTGCGACTCGTATGCTGACTCGATAATGATAAGCTGAACCACGATCACGCATCATGCCTGCGACTCGTGTGCTGAATCGATAATAATAATATATAACTTGACCTACAATCGCGCCTCTAGTCTTCGACTCGTGTGCTGACTCGATAATGATAAGCTGACCCAAGATCGCGCATCATGCCTGCGACTTGTGTTCTGACTCGATAATAATAATATATAAGCTGACCCACAATCGCGCCTCCAGTCTGCGACTCGTATGCTGACTCGATAACAAGTGCATATACATATATAGGTACATATGTGTACCGACTCAACAGGTATGTGCCAATACCACTGTAGCTAACTGGGATTGAAGTCATAATATTTCACCTTTCCATGACATCTCAACAACAATCACAACTTACAACACATACAAGGTACAAATAAGGCACATAGAGGCATGCTCGTGAGTTCTAAATCTACCCGACATAGCAATATAGTCGCCACGTACGGACTCTCATCACTTGGTACATACGCGGCCCCCACAACATGTATACATAACAAGTAAGGAGGTTCGGAGTTAAATTGAAAGGAAAATTCTCATTTCAGAAGCCTTAAGTTGAAGAAATTGAGTAAAACTGGAATTTTGAGTAAACGACCTCGAAATCAGGATCCGAAGGTTCCAGCATGTTAGTATGATGATTTCGGACTTGGGCGTATATCCGGATCGGGATTTGGATAACTCGAGAGCATTTCAGTGTATATTGTTGAAGTCAGCTGTGATGACCCAAGTGGTCATTTTATGAATTTAGACTCTGTTCTAGGCTTATTAGCCATAAAAAGATTAATTTTAACTACCTCGATTTGTGTGCGCAGTCCGGGCATGAAACCGGAAAGCTTTTATGTTAAAATATAAGAAACAATAATTTTTAGAATTATAAATTTTGGTTTTAGTTGACTTGAGTCAATTGTTTGAGTAAACGGACTCAAATCTGTGTTCCGACGATCCCGGAAGGTCCGCAGTAAAATATGGAACCGGGGCGTATGCCCGGAAATAAATTCCGAGGTCCCGAGCCTTAGAAATCAACTTTTGAAAGAAATTGTTTTGCTGAAATATTTATGAAATAATGAAAAGAATTAATATTTGTAGTCATTGGTATCGGGCCCGTATTTTGGTTCTGGAGACCGGTACTGATTTGTTATGATATTCAGTCCTTGCTTGTGAAATACGGAATTCGTTTGACGTGATTCGGACATCCTGTTGAAAAGTTATGAACTATAAGTGTTCTCGAGGAAAATAATGAGTTTTGAGGTTTAATTCGTTGTATTACATGTTATTTTCATGATTTGATCGAAGGAGCAAGTCCATATTATGCTTTTAGACTAGAGTGCATGTTTGATTTAGAGCCCCGAGGGCTTGGGTGAGTTTCAAATAGGTTTGGGTTGTGTTGCACTCGTTCTTTCTTATGCTTCGACGTCGTTTCTTCAAGCATAAAAGATATCATCTTGAAAAAATGAGCTCTGATTGATGTTTTGAATGAAGTATTAGATCTGTATCGTAATTACGGACCCGTAGCAAAAAGAATCATCAAATTTGGACATCGTATGAGGATTTTATGGCCATTTTACCAAGGTGGCCCAGATTTTTCTGGTTAATTACGAGTTTACTCCTGACGGCGTATTAAAAACCTGCACCATTTGCAAATCTTAAAATCTACATATCTCCTTTATTATAAGGTCAAATTGAGTGATTCAAAAGCCTAAATTCATTAGAATTTCACAAGGAATCCATTGGACACAAGAAAATCGAGTTTAGGTATCGTTTGGCATGAGAAACGAGACAGAATAGCTGGCAGAAAAATAAATACAAAACGGGTAAACTTCTTCTTCTTCAAATTTTCGAACCCCACAGCCATAGGAACGAATTTCTTCACCAAATATCATCCCCAAGTCATAGGTAATCAATTCTAAACTTTAATCCTTCAATTACCCATTGTTTTCCATCACTTTTAAATCAAAAACTAAGAATTTTCATGGTAAAAATTGAGGGTCTGGGTAAAATTAGGGAATTTTATAAGAATTGAATCTTTACCTCGAATTGAGGTCGGATTTCGAAATTAATTGTATATTTGGGTTCGTGGGTGAATGGGTAAACGTAATTTGGTCCGAACCCCGAGTTTAGACCAAGCGGGCCCGGGGTCGGGTTTTCACTTTTTTTGAGAAAACTTAGGAAAAATTATATTTTTCAATAAAGTTAGTTCCTTTAGCATTAGTTAATGATATTAAGTTAATTTTGATTAGATTCGAGCAATTTAGAGGTGAATTCAAAAGGAAAAGCAATAATTGAGCTGTGAGTGGCCTGCGGAATTGAGGTAAGTGTTTGGCCTAACTTTAGCTTGAGGGAATAGGACTCCCCACTTGTTTGCTACGTGAATTGCATGGGTGTGGTGTATAGGTGTGGTGACGAGTATCTATGCACCACCCAAATCGTTTGTTAAACATGATCCCCTTTCCCGTTCCCACTTATTTGATCATTGTTTTAACTGTTACATGTTCATTATTGTTTCTATGACTATTTGGCCTTGTTGAATTGTTGTTAGTTATCGTTGTGACTATTTGGAAAGAGTATTGGTTGTTTGAACTGGTTCCCTTGTCATATAAACATGGTTGAGAGGTTTGGTATTGTTTCTATGAAATAAATATATATTTTTTGATATTCATGTTGGTTTCATGGTTGAGAGGTTATTGATCAGGTTATAAGAAAAATTCAGTTTATTATTTATAATTGTTGAGGTTCGCGTGTTTATTGGGTTTCATTGAGTTATTTCCAATTGTTGTTATAAGTGTGTTAAAAATGTTAGATGTTCTCTTGAGTTTATCATAGTATAAAAAGTCTGAGCTGGATTGAAAGTGTTACAGTGTTTAGTTATATTCTGGTTTGTTTTATTGTGAAATGATATTGGTTAAAGCTTACGAGCTATATGATTTTCTGTTTGAAATTGTGGAAATAACAGTATTGTGAAAGGCTTGGCCTGAATTGTGAAAATTTTTATGAATAAATTGATATGGTATGTCTGGTGGGAGCGGGTTGCACGCCGCAACAAGGAGTGATAAGGGTGGACAGGTGGGATCGGGTTGCACGCCGCAACAGGAGCAATAAGGGTGATATATTTAGGGAGGAGCAATAAGGGAGGACAGGTGGGAGCGGGTTGCACGCCGCAACAAGGAGCGATAAGGGAGGACATTTATATTTTTACTGATTTTCAAAGAAAATAAAGATTTGAAAAGCTAAATGTTTATATTTTACTGTTGTGGTTTTTTTTTTTTAAATAAAGATTTGAAACTTTCTATTTTATATTACTATTTTCATATTTTGGCACTACTTTTATTCAAAGATAAAGTTTGAGAACTTGGAAATTTTGAGGATTGGTTATAGCTGAGGCCTGAAAGAGGCGGTTGTGTTATTTTGTTATTGTTGCAGTATTTGAATTGATGTGTTTGGATTTCCTTCATGTTTTATAATTATCGCCTCAGATATATTTTTCTTGTTCGTGTAAAATTGTTTTATTGTGTTATCGTATATATATATTAATATCGCAGGTTTGATGTTAAAGCCCCGCCTTAGCCTCGTCACTACTTCGCCGAGGTTAGGCTCGGCACATACTCAGTACATGGGGTCGGTTGTACTGATACTACACTATGTGCTCTTTTGCACAGATTCAGGTATTAATCAGCAGTAGAGGATTCTAGGTTGACCACCCGATTCGTTTGGAGACACGAGGTACATCTGCTGGTGTTCGCAGATTTCGAGAGTCTTCTCCTATTATTATTTACACTATTTTATTACATTCAGAACAATTACACTACTTCTTTCGGCCATTATTTGTAGTATTCTTTAGTAGTTCGTGAATTGTGACACCAGACCCTGGGGTAGTCTTAGAGTTGTTTACATAATTAGTTCGTGATTCGTTTTATTTAAATGATTATTGTTATCATTTTATTTTATTTTGTTTGGAATTATTTTAATTAGGCTCAATTGGAATTTATTTATTTATGATCAAGTAATTAATCAAGGAAATTAGTTAATCGACTTCTAACATTGGCTTGCCTAGCAAGTGTGATGTTAGGCGCCATCACGATCCGTGAGGTTGGGAATTTGGATCGTGACATCAGCATTTTTGAAGAAATCTCCTAAGTTTGACTTTTTGATATCGGGGTCGGATTCCAATTCTGAAAGTTGGAGAAGGTCTGTAATGTCTAATATGACTCGTGTGCAAAATTTGGGGTCAATCGGACATGATTTGATAGGTTTCGGCATCGGATGTAGAAGTTTGAAATTTCAAAGTTCATAAAGTTTGAATTTTAGTGCGATTCGAGATTTCGGCATTGTTTGATGTGATTTGAGGCCTCGAGAAAGTTCGTATCATGTTTTGGGAAATGTTGTATAATTGGTTAAGTTTCCGAGAGCCTCGGGTGGATTTCGGGAGGTTAACGGAATGAATTTCGGACAAAAAAAGAAGGAAAACAAATTGCAGAAAATTTCAGCTGCATTTTTTTTGGACAGCAAATTATGCGTCGAAGAGCTACCTTTGGAAGCGTATATATAAGAATATATAAGGAATCTGAAAATTTTCAAAACATAAAATTTGTAGATCTTGAAGTATAGTTTTCATAACATTAGACCATATGTCATTTGGAGTTTTGTACAAAAAGATATGACCGATTGAATATGGCTGGTAGAGCAGTTTTGCTAGAATTTTCTGATGCATGGAGCCGACTTTAGAAGCTCATATCTCGGGATATATAAAGAGTTATATGGTGTACAACCTATAAAAACAACGATCTTCAAGTATAATTTCTAAATCTTCAAACCGTTTGTTATTTGGATATTTCTACAAGAAGTTATGGGTGTTTTAACATAAGGTGTTCGACAAGGGAATTTTAATAGGATGTACAACCTGTGCAGCACAAGTGCAAGGTACAACTCGATAAAGCATGGGCAGATTCTTTAAACACGAATTTTGGCCATTTCTTTCATTTTTTCCATTTGTCTTGGATGATTTTGGAGAGCATTTCAAGGGGGATTTCATCAAGCATCAAAGTTTGGAGGCGTTGTGCATCCATTGGAGTCGTCGGAAAGGCTTAGAAGCCGGTTATGGAACTTCGGGGCGAGGTGAGTCTCCTTTCCAACCTTGTAAGGAGGAAATGTCCCCATAGGTTCCTTACTTGTTATGTATACATGTTGTGGGGGCCGCGTACGTACCAAATGACGAGAGTCCGTACGTGGCGACTATATTGCTATGTCGGGTAGCTTTAGGACTCACGAGCATGCCTCTATGTGCCTTATTTGTACCTTGTATGTATTGTAAGTTGTGATTGTTGTTGAGATGACATGGAAAGGTGAAATATTATGATTTCAATCCCAGTTGGATACAGTGGTATTGGCACAGTCCTATTGAGTTCACTGTTGAGTCGGTACACATATGTACCTATATATGTATATGCACTTGTTATCGAGTCAGCACACGAGTCGCAGACTGGAGGCGCGATCGTGGGTCAGCTTATATATAACTATTATCGAGTCAGCACACGAGTCACAGGCATGATGCGCGATCGTGGGTCAGCTTATCATTATCGAGTCAGCACACGAGTCGCAGACTGGAGGCGCGATCGTGGGTCAGCTTATATATAACTATTATCGAGTCAGCACACGAGTCACAGGCATGATGCGCGATCGTGGGTCAGCTTATCATTATCGAGTCAGCACACGAGTCGCAGACTGGAGGCACGATCGTAGGTCAGCTTATATATTATTATTATCGAGTCAGCACACGAGTCGCAGGCATGATGCGCGATCGCGGGTCAGCTTATCATTATCGAGTCAGCACACGAGTCGCAGACTGGATGCGCGATCGTGGTTCAGCTTATCATTATCGAGTCAGCACACGAGTCGCAGGTATGATGCGTGATCGTAGGTCAGCTTATTACTATTGAGTCAGCACGTGAGTCGCTCGCGATCGTGGGTTAGCTTATGACCTCAGTCCTTATGACCACCCTTATGACTCCGGTCGGTTGTCTTGTCCTGGTATGTGTATGATCACTTGAGTTCTGAGTCACTTATAACTGGATTGTCAGGTATTGGTTAAGAGGAAATTTTGGTACTTTGTTGTTCATTTTTCAGTTATTATCTGGATTACGTTATTTGCTATGTACTTGTTGTTTACTGTCTCACATACCTATTGCTTTATCCATATCTCGTCATATATTATATTGTTGGACCTTAGTGAGTATCTAGTCAACCTCTCTCACTACTCCTTCGAGTTTAGACGGGATACTCACTGGGTACATATATGTATATGTACTCATACTACACTTTTTGTGCATTTTGTTGCACAGGTACCTTTATAGTACAGTGATCGATTTGGGGACCTATGCGGGTTGCATTCATCCAGAGGCGTTCCACAGCTGCCGGAGTCTCCCTTCTGTGTACTTATATTTTATATTTATTGCCTTTGTACAATTTATTTTTCGGACAAGCGTTGTATAATTGTATAAATTCTTAGCAATTGCTCATGGACTTGTGTCACCGAGTTCTGGGGATGTCTTGATATTTCTTTTTTGTATTAAGTTGGTTTCTTGCCGTATTTAAATTATGAAATTTATTAATTTAATAATGAAAATGCAAGAAGAGGCTTCGATTCTAAAATGTTAAACAGGAAAGTGTTCCAACTGATTAAGGGGTCGGCTTGCCTGACAGTGGTGTCCGGCGCCATCACAACCCATAGGTTTTGGGTCGTGACAAAATATTTCTTTTCTTTGAAAATCAGTAAAAATATAAATGTCCTCCCTTATCGCTCTTTGTTGCGTCGTGCAACCCGCTCCCACCTGTCCACCCTTATTGCTCCTCCCTAAATATGTCACCCTTATAACTCATGTTGTGGCGTGCAACCCGATCCCACCTGTCCACCTTTATAACTCCTTGTTGCGGCGTGCAACCCGCTCCCACCAGACATATCATATCAATTTATTCATAAATTTCACAATTCAGGCCAAGCCTTTCACAATATTTTTGTCTCAATAATTATAAATAAGAAACTGTATTTTTCTCATAAGCTTCATCAATATCCTCTCAACCATGAAACCAACAGGAACATAAATATATATATGGTTCGTAAAACAATGCCAAACCGCTCAACCGTTTTATACCACAAGGAAACCAGCTAAAACAACCAATACTCTTTCCAAAATAACCACAACAATATTTAACAACAATGTAATAAGGCCAAGTAGTCATAGAAACAATAATGAACATAGAACAATTAAGACAAGAATCAATTAAGTTGGGAACGGGAAAGGAATCATGCTTAACAGGCAATTTGGTGGTGCATAGATACTCGTCACCTCACCTATATACCACACACATTAATTTCACATAGCAAATAAGTGGGGATTCCTATTCCCTCAAGTCAAAGTAAGACCAAACACTTACCTCAATTTCGTAGGCCACTCACTGCTCAATTACTGCTTTTCCTTTTGAATTCACCTCTAACTTGCTCGAATCTAATCATAATTAACTCAATATCATCAATTTATGCTAAAGGAACTAACTTTATTGAAAAATATGATTTTTTTTCTAAGTTTCTCAAAAAGAGTGAAAACCCGACCCCGGGCCCGCTTAGTCTAAACTCGGGGTTCGGACCAAATTACGTTTCCCATTCACCCACGAACCCAAATATACTATTAGTTTTGAAATCCGACCTCAATTAGATGTAAAAATTTGATTTTAACAAAATTCCCTAATTCTACCCAAACTCTCAATTTTTACCATGAAAATTCTTAGTTTTTGCTTTAAAAGTGATGAAAAACAGTAAGGAAAGAAAAAAGTTTAGAATTGATTACCTATGACTTGGGGATGATAGTTGGTGAAGAAAAATCATTCCTAGGGTTGTGGGGTTCGAAAATATTGTGAAGAAGAAGGTCTGCCCGTTTTTAATTTATTTTTATATCACTGGGCAGTGATTCTATGCGTTCGCATAGGCTAAATTCCCCGGGTCTACGCGTTCGCAATGTGTTAAGGCTACCCAGCCCTCAGCCCCCTTCCTACTCTATGCGGTCGCCTAAGCTTGGACGCGTTGTGTAGAGCAATTTCCTAAGGCTCCGCGTTCGCGTCCTACCCTGTGCGTTCGCGTAGGGTTAATCAGTCTCCCCCTCCCCAGGTCTTAACTACTCTATGCGTTCGCATCTGGGGGTTTACGTTCGCATAGAACAAAATGACCCCCAGCACCTTAGACCTATGTGTTCGCGTACAAAGGGGTGTGAACGAGATGACCAAAATAGTTGTGCACCAGCAACAGCAAAACAGCAGAGAATTCAAGTGTAAAAACATCTCGTGGCCTATTCGAAACTCACCCAAGCCCTCGGGACTCTAAACAAAATATGCATGCAAGTCTAAAAACATCATACGAACTTGATCGTGCGATCAAATCATGAAAATAACATGTAAAACTATGAATTAAACCTCAAAACTCATTATTTTCATCAAGAACACTTAAAGCTCATAACCTTTCAACCGGATGTCCGAATCACGTCAAACGAACTCCGGTTTTCACAAAATTTCACAGATAACCTTTAAATATCATAACAAATCTGTACCGGGCTCCGGAACAAAAATACGGGCCCGATACCAATGATTTCAAACTTTATTCTTTTCTTTAATTCATAAACCTTTCAGCAAAATAATTTCTTTCAAAAATTGATTCCTAAGGCTTGGGACCTCGGAATTCATTTCCGGGCATACGCCTGATCCCATATTTTACTGCGAACCTCTCGGGATCGTCGGAACACAGATCCGGGTCCGTTTACTCAAAATGTTGNGGGGGGGGGGGGGGGGGAGGGGGAGGAAGGGTGCAGAAAAAAACAGAAATTTAAAAATTACAAAAAAAGGGGTATAAAAAAAAATCTTGTGCGGGACTGGGGCCAGGGGGGTTGGGGTAGGGGGGGTGCAGGAAAAAAAATAGAAATTTTAAAATAAAATAAAAAAGTCAAAATAATTTTTTTTTCGGGGGTGGGGGTGGGGGTGGGTTGGTGAGGGTAAGGAATAGGGTGGGTTGGTGAGGGTAAGGAATAGGGTGGGGAAGGTTGAGAAGGAGTTTTGGAAAATATTTTCCCTACTTTAGATAGGGAAAATATTTTCCTGCAATTGGAGAAAAATAAGTTGATGAGGAAAATGTTTTCCAAAATATTTAAGCAACCAAACATGGAAAAATCGAAAAATGTTTTCCTTCGTACCAAATACAACCTAAATGTCTAGAAAATTTAATATGGCTTACGATGTATGAGGCCATCTCTTACCTTACCCCATTTCACCATAATGGGGAAAATTTTTGGGGTAAACAAGTTCCAACCCACCCCCATTTTTGGCCCCATAATGCGGAATGAATAGTGTTCCCTCAAATATGGAGTTACACTATTCATCTCTCCCGTTACTATTCATCTATATTTTATTATTTAACTCTTTTAATTTATCTCTGTACATATACCTAATTATGTTTATGTAATATCTTTATAATATTAATTTACATCTTAACTTTGGCTTATAATTTTGATAAATTAATTTTCGTGCATTTATTATCTTTATGTAAAATTGTAAGTTAATTTTATTATAAGTTATAATTATACAAAAAATATATAATCATCTCAAAAAATAAATGGTGCAAATAAAAATTTAATGAAAATAAAAANAAATAACATGTAAAACTATGAATTAAACCTCAAAACTCATTATTTTCATCAAGAACACTTAAAGCTCATAACCTTTCAACCGGATGTCCGAATCACGTCAAACGAACTCCGGTTTTCACAAAATTTCACAGATAACCTTTAAATATCATAACAAATCTGTACCGGGCTCCGGAACAAAAATACGGGCCCGATACCAATGATTTCAAACTTTATTCTTTTCTTTAATTCATAAACCTTTCAGCAAAATAATTTCTTTCAAAAATTGATTCCTAAGGCTTGGGACCTCGGAATTCATTTCCGGGCATACGCCTGATCCCATATTTTACTGCGAACCTCTCGGGATCGTCGGAACACAGATCCGGGTCCGTTTACTCAAAATGTTGACCAAAGTCAATTTTAATCAAATTTAAATTCTGAAAATCACTATTTCTCATATTTTCACATAAAAACTTTTCGATTTCACGCCCGGACTGTGCATGCAAATCGAGGTATTTAAAATTAGTCTTTTTTCGACTGCATGAAACGGAGTCTAAATTTATAAAATGACCCTTTGGATCATCAGAGACTAAGTGATTTTTTCTAAAAGAGACAACATCTACTTCTGCTGAGAAAAGACTATCTACCTTTGGTTCTCTCTAATTAGTTCTGAGTTAATCAATTAGAAGCCCCAGTTTTCACTTATAGCAAATGGGCCAAGTTTGCATGTGAGAAATAGCTACATGTATCAGTCTTTCATATTCAAACATTCACTAGCACCATAAAACTCCATCAATTAAAATTTTCTCATGGGATGTACTCAACAAAGGATCCCTCCCTACATTTTTTAACTATAGTTTTTCAATGTTTTACATATTATTCATATACTAGCTAGTCATCTTACACATGTACTTAGGAAGCTGACAAGTAATGTTCATGTATTATATTATATTATAAGTATGAACACTTTTAGATAAAATTAGTTTACTAAAATGTCCTTTAAGAATCGAATGATCAAATTATTCTCTAACCTACAAGTAAATTAATTTACAATAAGGGTGTGTTTGGTATGACGGAAAAAATTTTCCGTGGAAAATATTTTCTTGGAAAATAAGTAGTAATCTTATTCATTTTTCGGTGTTTGATACGCAAATCAAGAAAAATATTTTCTCAAGAGTATTCATAAATAATTTTGATACAATAAACATAAAGCCTTAAACTTTCGAACCAACAACTTTCCGAACCCACAAATTTCATAAACTTCTGAACCGCAATACTTTCGAAANATTTAAAAAATAAAAATTGAAATGAAAGATAATAATATAATATAGAAGAGAGAGAAGAATATAAAAAAGAATATTCTTTTTTTGGGAGAAAAATAGGGGAATAGTTGGAGTAAGTTGTCCCCCAAATAAGAAAATCCTCATTATAGGGACAAAAGGTTGGAGATGGCTCGAAGGTGTTCTTTAGGATGTATCTATCAATATTTTAAGATCCACGACTATAGATTATGAGTAATTAATGTGGTAATTAATAGTTTTATTTTTCAATGCAAGACATTACTCCTGAAGGGGATAGAATGGGTAGAGGTTACGTTTGGGAAGAAGGGAAGAGGAAAACCAAAGGTTGTTAGGATCCACTTTTATGGTTTTGTAGTCTTCGTTCGTGGGAGATCACTACTTGTTCCTTATTAGTATTGCAATGACATCCTGAGATTCTTCTGATTTAGATTTTGTTGCACTTGATTGTTTGATGTGCTCCAGAGTGTAAAATAAACAATATGGAATTTGGAAAATTAGTCATTCCATCGGCAAAATTCGTGGTGAGTACAATTCTTTTTCCCCATGAAATTTCGGAGTTTCATCTCACTATATTAAGGCCTTATCAAATCATATCTCTGCCTTGTTAGTTGTTTTAACTTAACTATTTTTATCATGTAATTCCCTGAAATCATTCTCATCATCTTCAATTAATCTAAACTTGTGAGGTGATGACTTTGAACTTTAAATCTTCTTACAGGTTAACAAGTTTTCTCAAGGGATACTTTCAAATTCGAAGCTCTTAAGCCTTTCTTTCTCAATATCGTCGAAGTAACTATCAAAGAATCTAGCTGGGTTCATCAATGAATTTATCTTCCAAGTGCAATGGAGCATTATTTATTATGGTGAAGAAGATGTTCATAGCATACTACAAAATTTAAGGCCTTTAACCACGCTCAAAAAGTGTGGCCTAAGCTTTAGAAAGTGTGGCATTTGATCAAAAGTCACACTTTTTGACCTAAGGCAACGCTTTTCGGAGGGTGGCCTAAACAAGCGTAACCTTTGTCTTAAGGCAACACTTTTCATGAGGCAAAGGCTCACGCCCTACAATAGCCACGCTTTTTATGTCCTATAGCTACACTTTTGAAGCATGCTCATTGTCAACTTATAAGCAACCCTTTCTAAGCGTTGCTCCAATAGCAACGTTTGTAAAACGTGGTCTTTAATACTAATACCCTTCTGCCACGCTTTTGAAGCGTAACATTGCAAGCATCAATTTTATGGTTAAAAATTATATTATTTCATAAATATGAACTTCCGTATGGAGATCTAAACCTCTACGTTAACTATTAAATAACAAAATTTGTTTCAAATGAATATACTTGCAATGAACTTTGAAGAAGGAATATTTCATATACTACACCAAATAATAAAACCAATTATTTCAAGGTTCCTGCAGCCATTAACCTTACAAAATCAAATATATTCAAATTATATCATAAACATCATAATGGTACAATTGTGGTTCGGTCCTTCTCCGGACCTCGCGCATAGCGGGAGCTTAGTGCACTGAGCTGCCCATAATTGTCCAAGACTCTTCGTCATTAGCTTCCGATAAATCAATTTGATCTAGTCCCACCATTTTCAATTCCATCTCCAAAACTTTCCTACAAATTTAAAATCAAATTAAAAGCTAGATAGAAACCAATATTATACCAGTGCAATCACAAATGAGCATATTTTCACCAATCAAAAGCACGACACTATTAACAATCAAAAAGTAGTACTTTCGGGGCAGGAGACAATGGATGAGAGGACAAACAGAAATCAATAGCCATTTGATATTCAGAGTAATTTCTTATATGTTTTAGTGAGTAGTGGAAATAGAATAGTTTACACCACCACAGACAAATAACTTTATACAATCCTATTTAAGTTGGCCTCGTTATTTAGGAGGGCTACAAACTTAACAGGGACCATCTGATAGAATATGTAATAACAAACTATCCAACTTAGCACTTATCTTCACCAATCAGATGCACAATGCTTTCAAGAGAGAAAATGATATTTGGAAGCTACTTGTACGCCATGTCTCTCTTAGAAAGCAGTAACTTTTGAATGCATGTACCATCCCTCCGGCATAATACATGATTTTTTTATGTAGGTAAGATGCTTTTCGCTTCGCCTTATGAATGTCCTCACAGACGATAAAACTAAGTAATAAGAAGGCATAAACTTTTAGGTGGTATGAAATATTTGTCTAATTTCTAGGTGGTATGAAACATAAACCATTCTAATGAAGTTGAACATACGTTATAATGGAGTACTGATTTTAGAAAAAATAACTAATGCATAAAATCACAGTTTCGGCTTTAACAGTAGTAAAGATAAAGCAATTGTATAATTGGATAGAAAAATCACCAGATATTGCTTAAGTAACCTATAAAGTGCATTTCTCTGCTTTGTGTTCTCAACTAAGTTCTGCCAATGTATGTCTCTTTTCATGTGGTTATGAACCAACAACCTAAATACCAAGGGAAAGTCCAAATCACATCACACTAAAAGTCACAAGTAAGCTTCCTAAATGCATTTATGGATAACCATAACTCAGATGAATACCTAGTACATGGGAATGACTTCAGTATGCTAAATATGGATGATGAATCCAAAATAAAAAAGAATTAACTAACTTTGTATGGGTCGTAATATTAACAATATTTAATATATAATATGTTTTTGAAGTTTAAAACTACTTGGCAAAGTCCAAAAATCTTTATGTTCCTTATGGAACGCGTTAGTCTTACTTCCATTCAAGGTATCTTGAAACAGGAAGTTTCAACAAACCCAATCTTTGCACGAAAATCTATAAATATGAAACCCGCAATTTATATATCAACGGGCTAGATTGACATCCAGTTAGATTAATTGATAATAAATTATATACTAGTAGTTATTGTAATGAATTAATAGCCATTACTTATTATTTTGTCAATATTTACACGTCCAATAGGAGATATTTTGCAAGCAGGAACTAAGTAAAATATGCAATAGGCTCAATTTTCTATTTTTTCCAGTATCAATAGATAGGCAAAATGCAGGTAAAAAAAGAAATATCTACATAATAAACCTAATAACAAAATTTAGATTACATTAGTAACATTCTCAAGCATGGAGAAACAAAAGAAACCTAACCATATAAGTTAGATTCCTACCATAAGGTTATTAGTCAGATCAAAGATTTTAAATGTTGTACTATAGAAATATCAGCAACTTGATTCACAAAGTAAAATATTAACACTGCTCTTGATAACAATGGAGGGCAATTCACTATTTGAATAGATACAATATGGAGTTTCATGGAAGCATTCCAGCACGAAAAGCAATGTAGATGATAGCAACTACAAGGTAATATCACAAAACCATATAAATAATACCTATCTGACTGTAACCATGACAACAAGCATTCGCTGATAGAATTCTCAGTAATAATGTACACAAATTCAATCAAAAGGAAAATTTGAAGGAGCACTGACTTCATCAAAAGGAAAGCAATCAAGATCGCACATGCCATGTAGCTTTTAGTAGCAGATATGATGTTTAGTTAAGATAAAGAAGCTTCATGAGATTATGAAAAGATAGGAGATATTTTTTGGCTATTGCGGAAGCCACAAACGCACATCCTATGTTAGATTACTTTTAAAAAAAATTCTTACCACCCCATCCCATCTCCCTTAAATCTACGACCATCAAATAATATATACAAGAGAATTGAAGTTTCTTTTCTACAAAATCAAACTCTCACCTATCTCCCTCTAGAGAGAAATTTCCAAGTCTTTCACCACTGTAGTTGATGGTCAGATCTACTTGTCTCACCCATTTATAAACTGTTAAAAATTGTACACACTTCAATATTAAAACGTGGGTTGGTTATAAGGCATAGAAAAAATTGAACGCAAACTAATTTCTTTCACAATAGGACGAAAAATTATGATTGAAACCTGAAAATATTAAGGGAAATTAAGCACGAGACGCCCTTAAACAATCTTTCAAGTGTAACAAGGGTTTTTTATTTCACAACTTTAAATCCATTAAGATTTAGAGTGCAACACTAAAAATCCGTACCAAAATTATATTTAGTTCTAAGCAAAGAAATTAAACACAAAAAAAGTAATATTAAAGAAATATTGATCGAAGTGGGTTTGACAAAATTAGCACATACAAGTATGGAAGCAGGGTTAACCATTTCCGTAAAGAAACAAAAGGTGCAGACAAATCGACGGCGGCACTTGACTGGGTGTTGCAGAGGAAGAGTCGTCGAAGGAGCCAACACAAGTTGACTCAGTGCAAGACCATCTCAATCAGTTTCATTGCCGTAACTCCATCTTTTGTACTGAATGGACTTGGTCGCTCTAAGCGGGCAGAGGAGTCGAAGTACGTGGAAAGGGATTGGGAAATTTCAAAGGAAAAATATTTTAGAGTCTCTTCAGAACTGCGGGGAATATTTCACTTAAGAGAAATAATGGGGGGAAATATTTGGGGAAAATTTTATTGAAAGTTTTACAATTCACTAAAGAGTGACTTTTAGGATGAATAAACGAAAGCCTCTAAAAGCGTTGCTATATTTGTGAGTAAGTGTTTGTCAAATATTTTATAATTTGACAACACTCAAAAAGCGTAGCTTCTTTAGCATTGCCTAAATTGTGTGGCCTAAAACTCTCAATATAGGCCTCCCTTTAAAAGCGTGCCCACAAATACTTTGGCAAGGCTTTTCGAGCGTTAGCTAAAATTAGTGTGGTCTTAGGCCAAATTTGTTGTAGTTATATATTTTCTATTCTTCTTGTTAGAAGTCCCATTAGTTTTCAACGCAAAGAATCTTTGTATATCACTACTTATATTATTTAACATTAACGTGATCATTCGAGCAAAAAGTATTCCAGTTTTCTCTTTCAAATATATACTTGTTCTTCAATCAATTGTTTCTCTTTATTTTGAGAACATTGGCATATTGTTTATTTCTATTCGTGGGGAAGGTATTTGATATTTCTCAAATACCTAATTCCGTAGAGTAATTGCTACTAGGGATGGCAAAAGGTTCGAAGAAGCTGCACGGTGGCTACATATTTCATGTACTAAAAAGTTGGAGTATGATTGCCTCACTCGTTGGAGAACAACCCTAGATTACAAAGAAGTGTTTACGAAGTTGAGTTTAAATGACACAAACTATCGTTGTTTTCCAACCGAAGGGCAATGTAGTGCAGCACATGAAGTTTGTGAAAAGTTGAAGTTGTTTCACCGTATTACTGAACAATTCTCAGGGACTCAATATCCAACTTCAACTCAATACTTTTCAAAAGTTTGTGATATTAAGCTAGAACTGGAAGCATGGGTGAAAAGTTTAAATCCTTTGATTAGCTCTATGGAATCATCAATGTTGTTGAAATTTAAAAAATATTGGGATGATATGCATATTGTGATGGGGGTAGCTACTATCTTTGATCCGAGATATAAGATGAAGTTGGTTGAGTTCTATCTTGCACAAATTTATGGTAAAGAAGCTTTACATAAAATTCAAGAAGTTCGAAACCATTGTTTTGATCTCTTTCAAGAGTATAGTAGCAGAGTGGTTGCTTCACATGAGTCATTTCAAGCATTTAGTTCTAATGAAGTAGCTGGTGTTGTTGAGGGTGATCGACTGTCTAGTTTCGATAGGTTTGTCGCTTCGAGTAGCGCAAATGTGGACCCAAGATCGGAGTTGGAGTCATATTTAGAAGAAGGTGTGTTACCTCGTACGCCATCATTTGACAGTTTAAGCTGGTGGAAGACAAACGGATTAAAATTTCCTACTTTGCAAAAGATAGCTCGTGACCTCTTAGTCATTCATGTCTCTACCGTTGCTTCATAATCGGCCTTTAGCACTAGTGGTAGATTGATTAGCCCGCATCGTAGTAGACTTCATCCTACTACTCTGGAGGCTTTGATGTGTGCTCGCACTTGGTTATGGAATGAGATAAATGGTAAGTAACTTTTCTCATGATTTACTATAATAGTAATAATATTCACTTTCTTATACTATTATACTTTTTTTATAGGTTCGTGTTCAAGCATTGATAGAGTTGTTAGGATTTTGCCCTGAATTTCTAATTCTATTAGGACTCCTTTTTCTTGAAAGAATGGAAAAAGACTCCTAAAAGGATTAAATCTCCTTAATATGTCTTACCCTTTTCTTGGAAGACAAGTTTTGCACATCTATAAATAAGGACCTCTGCTTCTCACAAAAAAAAAGAACAACAAAAGCATCCACAATGTAGTCATTAAAGAGTTTTGTTTAGGGGAAGATTTT
>ML293407.1:33916-85404 GCA_005239495.1 Nicotiana undulata | reverse complement strand
CGACTCCCGAAACATCATACGAACTTGTTCAAGCTTTTAAATCATCAAAACATCATCAAAAACTCATAATTAAACCTAAAAATCCAAGTAATCAAATTTAAGAACTTTAAAATACTAGAATTCACTTCATTACGCCGAACCGGCCTAAACTGCTCGGAACGACTTCAAACTTTGCAGACAAGTTATAATTAACACCACATAACCATTTTCGGTCTCAGAATCTCATTCGGGCCTCGGGAACATAACACTACTTTCCAAGCCACATTTCTAGTTCTTTAAAACCTCAACGTCTCATTTTTTATCCGAAACCACTCATTTCAAGTCCGTTTTATACCAAATTTCACAGATAAGTCACATAACATATACTAAACTTGTTCNCAAAGTCTCATTTTTTATCCGAAACCACTCATTTCAAGTCCGTTTTATACCAAATTTCACAGATAAGTCACATAACATATACTAAACTTGTTCCGGGCTCCGGAACCATAATACGGGCCCGGCAACACGGTTTTCAAGTAATTATTCATTATCAAAATCCTTTATTATTTTCAGAAAATAATTTTCTTTAAAAATTCATTTCTCGGGCTTGGGACCTCGGAATTCGATTACGAGCATATGCCCAAGTCCTATATTTTCCTACGGACCCTCCGGGCCCGTCGAATTACGGGTCCGGATCCGTTTACCCGAAATGTTGACCAAAGTCAACTATATTCGTTCATTAATTATCAAAACTCATTTTCATCAATTTCTCACATAATAGCTTCCCGGCTACACGCCCGAACTGCGCACACATAACGAGGTGAGACTAACGGAGGCTCTCGGAGCCTCGGAACACAGATACAACTCAAATTATATAAGATGACCTTTTGGGTCATCACAACAATCGAGCCCTACCTTGAAAAAGATATGGTAGGTTGCTATACTAATTTGGTTGATGACAAGCGGTTTGGTGTTCTATGTCCCTTGGAAAATAATCCTATCAATGTACACACTGATATCAAAGTTGCAGGGTACATTATTGAGGGCGAAACGCATTCTACAAAGCTTGAAGGTATGTGAATTTGGAGCGAAAAACTACAATGGGTTCCCCTTTACTCATAAAGGTTTGATTATGAAGTACTATGCCACTGGCATGGGCTAGTTGTACCACAAGCACTTTCTGCAACCTTCCAAACAAACACACACAAAGATGAACTAGAAGTGATTCAACATTTGATGAAGGAGATTTTAGAGATGAAAAAGGCACTATCTGTTCATCATGCAGTGGACGATCTTAACTGCCTGCAAAAAACGAGGATCGGTATTGGAATTTATTAGAAAATAAAAATTTGCATAGAGACATTGATTATCTTATTTTTTCAACAGTTGTCGAGTGGAAGGGACTACTAAAGTTTCAAGCAAGTGGTCTTATTAATGAAAGCGATGAAATACGAGAAATGTGTATCAATTGGGGCCTAGATCATGATGCCCCCGGTCCGGACGGATGCATACAAGATGTTGACAAAGAAGATGAAGACAATGACAATGAAATAGTGCCAGACTGTGACGATAATGGCGAATGAAAATTGTTATTTGTTTCTTGGGAAATATTTTAAATTGTTGTATTAAATCTTCAATGCTAAATGTCAATTAGATTTTACCCTATTGGAAACATAATTTTATTTCAGAAATATTGCAAACTGAACATTTACAAACATTTAGTACAACAAATACTGCAACAAAACACTAAGTTTATCCTTGATAATTGGACACACTGGATGAACTGCCACCTGGAGTTGAATTAACACCGCTTCCCAAACCAGCTAAAGGACATTTACGGCGATCGTGTCCCACTTGGGAACATATGATACCTTTACGCGCATAAACGGTATCACCAGCATCTACTTAGTTCCGTATCCGCGTTATTTTTTTGCACCTGCCATTGACGCACATAATCATTGTACACATTATTTTAAATGGTTCAAGAGGCCAATAATACTCAACACTCACTAGTTGGAGGTGGCCACTATAAGTGCTTACGTATGCAGCAACACTATATTCTTTATGAACGTACCTCATCGCCGCAAAACCTCTATGTTGAAAGAACTTCATGGCATGTGAGCATGACAAGTGATATATAGACCATTTCCCACACAAACATAATATTTTAGATTCGTTGATAGTGTGGGTATTATTACCGCAGTTTTGATGCAGATTAGTGCGAACTTTAAAAATATTTCGCTCGCTACAATACTGCAAAAATGTATGCCACTATGCTCGCTATCTATATTTCTCAAATTGTTTCATTGATCGTGACATAAATTTAATTCAACACCTATTTCCATCAATGACGATGCACCTCTTGATCTTTCAACAAACATCTTTGCCATCTGCTTGAATGACATCTGCACCATGGCAGTGACAAGCAATCCACGTGCAGAATTCAATAACCCATTGAAAGACTCTGACACGTTTGTAGTCAAAAGTTCCTAATCTTCTACCATCATCCTTATGCAAAGTCCATTTGTCAAGCTCATGTCGCATCAACCAACGATATGCTTCTGGGTCTTCCTGCCTAATCAATTCCATTCGTCTCGTAAATTTACACTTTTGGTGATTTGTTGCAGCCATCTACATTAAATCATGTAAGTTCTTGTTCGGATGAGCCCTCTCAAAAGTTGGCCTCCAAGTGCCTAACACAGTAACGCTGGTAGGCATAGGTTCCTGCCATGAACACAAATTCTGTACAGGACTTAAAATACCACCATGCCGATCAGATATTAGACAAATACCTGAACGATGTCTGACAACATGCTCCTTCAACAGGTTTAAAAGCAATGTCCAAGTCTCTTGGATTTTATTGGCACAAATAGCAAATGCGAGGTGAAATATGCTTCCATTAGCATATACTGCAACGACAACCAACAATTATATACCATACTTTCCATAGACATGAGTGTCGTCTATGGATATTACTGACCGGTAATGCACAAAACCAGCGATGGCTGATTTAAATGACAGAACACATATATGAATATGAATTCTTGTATTCGCTCAAGCTTCCATTCAACAACAGTACCGAGGTTAAAGTGTTGCAATGCAACTATGTACATGGGTAGAGCGACAAAAGACTTATCCATTTTACCATAAACAATCTCAAATGCACGTTTGCGCCTGAGAAATGCCTTTCTTTTGGTACTGGTACATCCATATACCTGGTGGACAAATGTTATTCGTTAATCTTGTACCTTATGGACGATTTAATGTGTGAAATCAAAACAAGAGAAATCAAGTCAACATTCAAGTTAAAATGGCTCCCACTGAATGTGTCCATATCACAAGTGTGGGTGCCAATGTATTTCCCCATAATCCACATATTTGTTTTCAACTTTCTCGCACGTAGCATCCATGTACAACCTTGAAACCATCTACGACAAATAACCTTGTATACTTTCGGAGATGACTCATGAACCATGATCTCACGACACTCTTTTATGTTGTACGTTCGCACCGCCCTGCTTAGGCGCGCTTTATCAACAAAAATCATATTATTTGACAGCACCATTGGTCTAGATTCATCCCACATTGTTGTTCGTATGTCGTCAAGATCCCTTGTGAGGGCATCCACATCTGGCATACTAGAAAACCGAGCAAGGTACGAAATTCCACTTGAATGAAAAGGCATATGGGACTCGTATAATATGGGTCTAACGAGAGGTGGAGTTTGCATATATGAGGCATGCTCTTTGGTGGCATCATGCTCCCTCGGCAAATCAGGTTCATCATTCTCATCCTCATCATCATCACCCTCGTAAGGGAAGGATGTGTCATCTCCAGACTCACCAACATTGTTGTCATAATCACTATCATCTTCCTAACTCTGTGCATCTACTAGATCTTGATTAAATATATCGTCTTCGGGAAATTGAGTAAGGACATGACCTTCAAGTTGCACGTTTTCACTACACAACCAATAAAATAATGAGTTTCTCAAATCCATCCAAACATTACATATAAGCTTTATCACTTAACTTACAAATCACAATCTGTTGATATCCCATGATGCACATTATCCTGTTGTTGATGACTCCCGGATGGACCACCATGATCCAACACACCAAAACTAGGCATATTCCAATTGTCTGTAGGTTCATAACTTGTAAGATTCATATATGACCGGTACCCACTTTGGAATATATGAGTGTTAATACAAATATAATACATATAAAAGCATTGTAATACAATAGAAAATTAAAATTTACTACTTGGCTTGTGGATTATGTAACTTGGGGAGAAATTATGCCCTCACTCCTCATTCGCCTGTGGAGATAGTTAAGATCTGGCCAAACTCTTTCAAACGAAACATATTCGGATAAAACTACTCCGAAAAATCACCCGATGAATGAGGGTTATCCATATTTTGCGGAACCTCAATATTGCGAATATCTTTAGACTTGACTTACATTTCCAATATTTTTATCACAAGAAGTTCCTAGTGTTTATCTGGAGTCCTCAAAAAATCTGTCAGAGTTTTATCGTCTTCGATGTTAAATTCAGCATAACAAGCAACCCCTTGCGGGGTAACGGAATATGATATCTTCCGGTTACTTTAATATTAACCGAACGTTTCCTCACACTCATTTTTTACATAACAACGAAGCCAATCTATCGCACTTCATTGTAAGTAGCAACTTAACAATATATTGTGGATAAAAACTATAGCTTACTGAGTTATTCTCCACGGCAACCACACCCTCAATATAATGCAACCCTAGTTTTTCATTTTTCTAATTTTTCGTTCTTCGGACATTACGATAAAATGAAAAATCTATATATCTATATATATATTAAAGAAAGAAAGTTTGCCCTCTAAATTAGCCAAGTGGCAAGTTATTAAAAAACCAAGTGGGAAACTATTAAAAAGACACATGACAATTTAATTAATTAAAACTTATTTTCTTATAATACAAGCTGGAAAAGGTTAGGAATTAATTCAGTCATACTATATTTAGGAATTAATTCAGTCATACTATATTAACTTTATAGGAATGGTATTTAAAAGATACACAAACGCCAATCTGTTTCTTCTCTTCTTATATTTACACGGTCTATAAAAGGAATAATTTTATATAGTAGTCTCAATTAGGAGTAGTATATATATTAATTAAAAAAGGAAGGCTAAACAGATGCCTTCGTTAATAATGGCCGGATTTGTCGCTCCTCTCTCTCTTCTAAAAAAAGAGACAAAATTTTCAATTCTTCTTCGCCGATTCTCCATCTCTCTTCTTCTAAAATATGGTATTTGTTACATCTACTCCACAGTTTTCGATTGCAATTCCAGATTTGTAGCCGTATGCATCTCTTCTTAAAGAATTTTCCAAATTACAAATCATTCTTCGCTCTCTTTCTTCTTAATTTTTTTTTTCAATTCTCAATAATTATCGATTTTAGATGCTTCTAAAATATGGTATTTGATATATCTAATCTAGATTTTACGGTTGCAATTCCAGTTTTGTCGCCGTATGCATCTCTTCTTAAAAAAATCCCCAAATTTCGAATTCTTCTTCGATCTCTCTTTATTTTTAAAGAAGCAGAATCCCTTTTATGGCCTTCTAAAACTATGGGATTTGATATCTTTATCTCAGATTTTTCGGTTGCAATTTTGTCTATAGCCAGAATTTTTTGCCAGAATTTTAGGGTTTGTCTTCCGTATATATTTAATATACATATCTATATATATATATATACTACATTTGACGCATTTGATAGACAATCCTCTTATCAAAATTTCTTCTTGAAAAATCATGACGGCTTTTGACTATATCAGCAATATATCCAGTAACAAGATGAGTTGGAATTTGAAGGTACGAGTTGTGAGATTGTGGCACGTTCCAGACCGCGACAAACCAGACAACACTGTCTCCCTTGAATTAATTATTCAAGACGAAAAGGTGCATTCTTTTTTTGTTGCATTTATTTTTACAACCAATTTGACTACAATCTCCATATTCGGCTTTGTATTATGAAAAAATAAATAAGTGAATTACCAATAATGTGTGTATTGAAAAAATGAACTATCTTCAGGGCCAAATGTGATAATTTACTTGTGTCTGTTTCACATATAATATTTCACATAATCTGTTTTTATGAATATATATATATATATATATATATATATATATACAGATTTTATGACTCAATATTATTTATGAATTGTTTATTTTTTGGGCGATCGAATTCATGCGACTGTTGGTCGGTCTCTTATACGTATGTTCAAACCAAAGATAAAGGAATTGGGTTTGTACTTTATGAAGAACTTTGTGGTTGGACCAAATAATATGAAACTTAAATACACGCGACATAAATTGAAGTTGGCATTTACTCATAAGACGATTGTCGAGGAATCAAATGGTCATCTTTTTTATATGAATATCTTCGACTTAAGACCTTATGAGTATTTGATAAACAAAATTGACGTCGAAGAAAGTGAACTCTTCGGTAAGTATTCCATTAGCAGTTTTTTTATTTGATTATTTGAATGTCTTATCAAATTTGTCCTGATCATTTTTAAATTATTATAGATGTCATTGGAGAGGTTATAAGCTATGCTGAAGTAGAATCACATAACCAAGGTGATAAGACCAGCACGTTTATGAATGTGGAACTTGAAGATCATGAGTAAGATTAAGTATATGAATTTACTTTGTCATATATTTTTACAAAGTTACTTATCGATGCCTGATTAAGTTGTTATATAAATCATGCAGGAGGAATAATATATCGGCAACGTTTTGGGAAGAATTCGTACACCAGATCTTGCAACATTTAGAGGGATCACCCCATCAACCAGTCATAGTTGTTATGCAGTTGATAAAGCTCACAAATTTCAAGGTATTTTTATTGTCTTGATGACATGAGATATTTATTTTATGCTAATTTTTTGGTTCATAAACTAAAATTATATATAGGCAAATATTCTGTGCGTAATACTTGGCATGCCTCAAAGCTCTGGATTAACCCAGATCTTCCTCAAGCTGCTGATTTTAAGTCCAGGTTAGTTATTTGATAAAAAAGTGTATGTGGATACTAAAAAAATAAATGTTTATTGATAAAACTAATACAACCTTTCGTAAATACAGATTGGCAAGTATGACTGAAGCTAACTCTTTCAGGATCAGTCAAATACCTTCTCAACGTAGTTATTCTGTTTCTGATGAGTTGACTACTGGAACTGTAGAAGTTAAAACTATTAGAGAATTGGTCGACTGCATGGAGGTGATTAATCTATTGTACTCCTTTAGTACTCTCCTTTATTACATGAATAATTAATTTTTCTCAAAATAAAGAAAATCTATCTATTATTAAAATCTTTTCAGCCTTTGTTCCAATGTGAGTGACAGAAGAGCTATTATAGTTCTCCTAAAAGTTATTCTACAAGGCAAAACAATAGTATATTCCATACCCCTGAGCAATGAGAAACTATATAGTGCCAATTTATTTTACATTGTATTTTTCGTGAATGGCTAAATATAAAGACACTAAAGAAAGGCAACTTTTTTTCAAATTTAAAGTGTTAAATAGCAGACATATCAGGTGTTCTGCATATTATTTTACATTTTTATCATTGGAGCTGTTTGAATGTGCACAAACAAACAAAACAGACGATTTCAAGGATTCACGGAAACTAGAAAGGCATGACAAGCAAGTGAATTAGAAACTAAAGTTAACTGAAGGATTTCTAATGTGAATTATAAATACATTAAGCTGGAAATGCTTTACACATGAAACAACATAAGTATGAGATAATAGAGAAAAGCGATGATAAAAAGGTACATCATTTGTAACATGTTCATCCAGGACAACATAAAACATGAACTCATGCTTCTCCAGATCCAGGACAATGAACATGTTACAGATACATTGCTACAACTTTGCTTCTTTTCAGGAAGGACACATTTGGATTGTTGCGACTGTAGTGAATCTGCTACTTGAAAAGAATGGTCATATTTGGGGTGCAAGAGATGCTCGAAGAAGGTTGATAAAATTGGAAGTAAATTTCACTGCAAGAAATTTCACTGTTGTTCTTGGTGGCGACTTCAGACAAATTTTGCCTGTCATTGCAAAGGGATCTAGGCAAGATATTGTCAACGCTACTCTTAATTCTTCGTATTTGTGGACCCACTGTGAAGTCTTAAATCTAACAAAGAATATGAGGTTACAAAGAGATCAGTTAGATGCACATTTGGATGAGTTGAAAAAGTTTTCCGAATGGATTTTATCAATCGGTGATGGAAGGATTGGGAGTTCCATTGATGGCATTGAGAAAATCCAAATCCCCGATGATCTTCTCATAAATAATTGTGATGATCCAATATCGGCAATTGTTGAAAGTACATATCCAAATTTCTTTAACCATTCCAGTAACATTGATTACCTCCAGCAAAGAGCAATTCTTGCTCCGACTCTTGATATAGTGGAGTCGATCAATGAATATATGGTTTCACTCAATCATAGTCCTGAGAAGACATATTTGAGTTCTGATACAATTTGTATGTCTGATCATTCTTTTTCAGCTTTGGAGCACGTACATACACCTGAATTCCTAAATAGTATTAAATGTTCTGGAATTCCAAATCACTCTATCACTTTGAAGGTTGGTGTTCCTGTGATGTTGCTGAGAAATATAGACCAGTAATCAGGATTGTGTAATGGCACGAGGTTGATCATCACAAGACTTGGAAATCGGGTTATTGAATCCAAGGTTTTATCGGGTAATATGGCTGGACAAAAAGTGTTTATCCCGAGAATGACGTTGACGCCATCAGATGCAAGAATATCTTGCTTATTGCTTTAATATATGATACATTTTGCTTATTGCTTTAATATATGATACATTTTGCTTATTGCTTTAATATATGATTTTAATAATTTATTTTTATGGTCTGATTATATGGTAAGAACAATATTATCATACTAATATTCAAAAGTACCGTTCGCGCATCGCGCGGGTTTAAATACTAGTAAGTTATGGAAACAAATATTTGGGAAGACCTAGAGGTACTTCTAACATACAATGAAACTCATTAAATAAGAAAAAAAAGAAGCTAAGTCGGGTAGCCGTCAAGGCGCATGCCACTCATGCGTCATATGTAAATTGATTGTCAGTTTATTTGCTTAACCAACACTCTGGTTTCGGACTCTGGGACGCCCGAATTCCGTCCATTATTCACTCTCACTAGCAGAAGCATTGCTCCCTACTCGCCGGTATGCACTCTCTCGCCCGAATTTACATCTTTTTCACTACTAATATATACGGAACGCCTGTTTAGATTTGACTGAGCTATCAACCATCGTTAGTCGCCCAGTAATTAGCTAATTTTTGGGTCGAATGTAACTAGTTTTTTTTATGCATATATATCTGATTATGTAGAGTTGCTCGGAATTTTCGTTGTGGACTGTAACTTTCTTATTCAGGGTTCTTGCCTTCTTCGCGGTAGTTTTTTAAGTCTAGCTGAGTTCGGAATTTAAAGAGGTTTTTTGTGTTTTTGGGTATCCTGATGCATGAACATTTGCTTTTTTCTTTTTTCTTTTTTCTTTTTAGGGAAAGAATTATTCCCATTTTACCTTTACATTGGTTGTTCCAATTTCCTTATGAGGGTTATGATGGGACTGATTTTGTAGCAAAATGGTAATGCGAATCTATGTATATATCGGCTTTATGCACACTCATAAAAATCAAAACTACTTTTTCTAATTAACCATGGTTTTCGGGTCAACTTGTATGTACATTGTGTATTTCTAGCTGTATCCTCAAATATCGGCTGAATCCGCCGACGAAGGCTTAGATAAATGAGAAGAAATCACCTACATTTAAACAAACAAAAAAAAAACTTACCCGGGGATTTGTATTCTGGTTCTTATGGCCATTATTACAGCTCGACTGCGAGGTCACTCCCTTGGGTGCACTAATAGACTCTTAAACTGTTTACTGATAAACAAAAATAAAATTTTAAGCTTCTTATTGCTCATTTTCTTTGTTTTGCCTCTTTTGAGTTGGCTGATGTTCATATTAACGAAGATAGCGACAATGAATTTTGGATCAATTTGTATATCTTATTGGCGGGCGCTGGTTTAGGTTGTCCTCTTTCTTAGCAATGTGTTACCAGTGCAAATTCTTGTGTTTGCAATTTCTTTTTAAGAAAACTAAAGTGGGAATAGAATGGGACAAGATGGATCAACTATCTATTAATACGGTCATTTAATCTTCTTTCTATTCTTGCTAGTACGGTACCTTGACTAGTATTATTGGTAAAATATTTTGACAAACTTCATAATTGAGTTACACCAAATGCCTCACTCTCCTTAATTTTAGTGTTGGTACTTGGGTTCTTCAAATGTTGGCGAATGGAAGAAGACGAAGGGAAAAAGTAAAAAAAACACTATTCCCTACCTTTTGCTGGAAAAAGGATTACTAAAATGTACTTTCCAAATTATAAGTGAGCCTATGAGCTGCTTACTTAAACATAGACTGATGACATTTTCCAATTTCAGAGAACTAATGCACACAAGATAATCTTGGTGTATTATAACTTTCCAAGGACCTTAGGTGATTTGTATTTGGTCAATAAGAACTGTCTTTCCTCATCAACTGTTAGAAATAAGATCTTCAAGTCATAGAAATGGTCGTTTTTGTTACTGATCCAAAAGGAAGAAAAAGTTGGAGAATTTGTTCCTATAGCAGATAACAGAAATGTGATCTAGGATGTACATACTTTCTTAAGCAGCAGGCCCGACGCATACTCCATATGTCTTTTCAAGATTGCAGGTTTTATTTGTGTCAGTTTCGTTGGTACCAATATATGATTCCCCATTACTGTTGTTTGCAAACTCATTGGTTCTCTGTATACATTCCTGCTTCTTCTATATGACCCTCTGTTTTTCTCATTGTGGTAACCATGCATTTTAGGAGTGTTTTTTCCTTTGCAAAGAAACAACTTCACTCATGGTTGGGCTGGAAGGCAAGAAGTGGAAAAAGAAAGGGAAAAATTTCAGTCAATCAAATACAAAGAAACTTATGATGAAGAAAAAGAAGAAGGTCGCTGCAAAGGTTAAGCCAAGTATTGTGATAAATCAAGCTTTTCTTCCTACTAATTACTCAGCCGGAGTCTCTGCTCCTGCTGCTTCTCCAGCTCCTGCTTCTAGTCTTGGTAGAGTTGCCTCACAAGAGAAAGACGAGGAAGCTTTCCAGGAGCTTACTGGCTTTATATTTTTGTGCAGCGGAGATACAAAACTCGATTGTTTCAGATTTCGAGTTTTTGGGCTTCGTTCAAATAAAAAGGAAATTGTAGAAAAGATTAAACCTGGAACAAAGCTCTTCCTGTTTGATGTTGAGTTGAAGCTCTTATATGGTGTGTATGAGGCAACATCTACCGGAAGAACAGACTTGGAACCAAGTGCTTTTGGAGGCAAATTTCCAGCACAGGTAAATCGTGTTTGCTGTCAGTTTAATATTCTGGCTCAATTGTTTGTCAGTCTTGGTATAAAAGGTGTATGAGGTCTTAGGAAATGGGATTGGGACCCCCTGGTTCGACGTGATTCGTACTGATCCTGCTTACATTTATGATTTGCTAGTGTTAGCACTCTAGCTTGGCATGTATGTGTATTTTTCAAGAATTCTCTTCACCAATCTGTCCAAGTCATTGGAAAAAGTGCTTAGGCCTTGATGAGAACATTATCTTGTCCTGGTAGGAGGAAATTCTGAGGGATAAATATCTTCCTTTACTTGGCTTTAGGCTGATGATGCATTTATTTCAGTTAAGTTGTCACTATCTCATGGAACTATCCACTGTAGAAAGCCATTGCTAATTTATAGTACATTCTTCTGTCTACTTTTATGTTTTGTCAGTGTGTGTTTGTAACATATTGTGGTTGTAGTCACAGGGACAGGTAGTTATTTCAGATGCTTATGGGCTTTTATTAGACTGTTACGTCTCAAACCAATTAGTTATTTCAGATATTTTGAGGCTTTATTTTTTAATTAACGGTAGTGTTTGGGCTAGCTTGTGCGCACCTCGATGCTCCACCAATTGGTGTGGTGTAAAGGTTCTTCGAATTGACGAAATTCACTTTCTCCACCTTCTTGGTTTGCGTGAGTAGACACTAGCTTCATACTTCTGTTGCTCTCTTTTCATTCAGGTGAAATTCCAACTCTTTAAGGAATGTCTTCCGCTGCAAGAATCTTCTTTTAGACATGCTATAAAGGACAATTATCATGGCAGAAAGTTTGAACCCGAACTAAATGGTCGTCAAGTAAGGGGTTTTCTTTCTTGGATATGGGGTGCCAATTTATTTCACACAAGCAGTTGTCTTTCAAATGCTTTACCACTTTCTGTTCTTTAAATAGAATCTGAAATATACAGGTGAGGAATCTATTATCCTTATTTCGTCCCCTGGCTGCATCTGCAACCGCAGCAGCTGTGCCCCATCCACTGGCTGGCGTGCCAAAGATTTTGCCCGTCTTGGCTATGGAAGATCAGGCTAAGTTGCCGTATCCTCATGAAGTGGGTCCGTCAATGGGCAATGTTGGTCCACCAATTACTAATACTGCTTTTGCTAAGGAACAGCAGGTTAAGTATATGTCAATACCCATTTCTTTGTAAGATCCATATATTACCGGAATGCAGCACTTTCATGCTCCACCCATTGTAGAGCCTCATGTACTGGTCCCTCACTGCAGGATGAATCTGAGCGACCTCCTTTGTCTACTGCTTATATAGATGAGCAAAATACTGGTGATGATGTAGAAACCGATTCATCTGAGGACACCCAGGTACCCTTTTTTGCTCTTCCTTCTATCATCATTTAAAGCATTGTCCATCTGTCACAAAATAAGCATGCTATATATTTATTGGCATCATTGTGGCAATCAAAAGCATACACTAAGTCACTCTGTTATATTTCTTAGTTTTTGAAATATGTACTTTTTGGTCTTGCAGGATGAGTCTGATCAACTGGATCTTCTTTCTGGTTTCATATTTTTGTGCGGTGCAAATACAAAACCTGATTGTTATAGATTCCGTGTTTTTGGGCTTCGATCAAACAAAAAGGAAACGGTAGAAAAGATTAAGCCAGGAACAAAGCTCTTCCTCTTTGATTTCGAGTTAAAGCTTTTATATGGCGTGTATGAGGCAACATCCACTGGAAAAATAAACTTGGAACCACTTGCTTTTGGAGGCAAATTTCCAGCACAGGTGAATCATTTTGCTGTCAGTTATTTAAAATTGTGGCCACTTCTTTGTTGGTCTTGATTAAAATATGCATGATTATAGTGAGTAATTGGTTTGGATATCTCTGGTTCAGTGTGATTTAAACTCGTCCTGCTTGCATTTATGATTTGCTTGGCTTTTAAGCCCTCAAGCTTGGCATATATGTGTATTATTCAAGAATTTTCATTCACCAATTGTAACACCCCTGACTTTAGACAGAGTCCCACATCGGCAAAACACAAGAGGAATGTTGGGTATATAAGTTAACAAGCTTTAGGGCCCAAAGCGGACAATATTGTTAGCGGGCTGGTCTGTCACATATGGTATCTGAGCCCTCTTGTGTCAGCGTTGCCGATGGTGGGTCAGAGTTCAACTGAGTTTAGGCAAATCCCGGTTAGGCGGGGCGAACCTCAGTGCTGAGTCTAGGCGAATCCCATGCGGTGGGGCAAGCCTCAGCGAGGACGCTGAGTCCATAAGAGGGGGGTGTATGTAAACCCCTGACTTTAAACAGAGTCCCACATCGGCAAAACACAAAAGGGATGCTGGGTATATAAGTTAACAAGCCTTAGACCCTAGTGACGCGTTTTAAACCCGTGAGGACCTAGGCCCAGAGCGGACAATATCACTAGCGGGCTGGCTGTTACACCAATGTTCTTTTTTTTTCTTTCTCTAAAAAATAAGGAAAAGTTCCGAGCCATACTTTATGTTCCTTTAATTGGCTCTATTCCACGTGATGCATTTTTTTTTTTTTTTTGGTTTGTAATGTTGTCACTATCAGTAGAAAGTCATTGCTAATTAATTCTACATCCTTCTGTCTACTCTTATGTGTCTTCAGTGTAAGTTTGTAACATATTATTGTTAGTCACATGGAAGAATAGTTCCTGCAATGTTGGGTGTTGTTGGCCTAAGACGCTAAATTATCTAGATTTTTTCAGATGGGTCGTTGTTGTTGTTTGTTTTTCAGAGTAAAATTCAGAAGTAGACCAGAACATAAAACGTATAATCATGTACAAGCAGAATTTAGCCCAACAAACATCTGACATTGTAATTGACTACTGAACTTAGGGTCGTTTGGTGCACATACTAGTTATATCGGGAATTTGGGATTATAGCTGTAGGGATTGTTTATCCGATGAATAATAGTGAAGAGACTTATTATGCGGTGATTAATAATGAAGGAATTGCTATGCAAGGATTACTTAAATGGCATTTTTGTCTACCCCAAAACCCCTAAAAGCCCAGCAGCGGTCCTTTCCCACTTTGCTCCCTTGGTGACTCAAAACATTAATCTTGTTATCGATTTCTTTATTGCTGCAGTAGGTTGTAGGCTGTCAAGGTATTAATTTAGCTACTGGGTTTTCATAATGGTATTCTTGACGTATTTGATGTCTAGTTTATTTGAATTTACAAGAATCACTTCCTCCACCTAATTGGTTTGTGCAACTAGTTACTAGATTCATGTTACTATTGCTCTCATTCAGGTGAAATTTCGAATTTTTAAGGAATGTCTTCCCCTGCCAGAAGCTTCTTTCAGATATGCTATCAAGGACAATTATCAAGGCAGAAAGTTTGAACCTGAACTAAATGGACGTCAAGTAAGGGGGTTTCTTTCTTAGATGTGGGGTACCAACCTATTTCACACAAGTAGTTGTCTTACAAATGCTTTACCACTTTCTGCTCTTTAAAGAGAATTTTGAACATACAGGTGAGGGCTCTATTGTCCTTATTTCGTCCACTGACTGCATCAGCAGCAGCAGCTGTGCCCCATCCGTTGGCAAAAGTGGACCAGTCTTTGGCTAAAGTTGGCATGCCAAAGATTATGCCCACATTGGCTATGGAAGATCAGGTTAAAGTGCTGTCTTATCCCCAGGCAAAAGTGGGTTCATCAATGGCCAACGTCCCACCTCCAAATAGAATTTCTACTTGGAATATGGAACATCAGGTTAGATACCCCTCAATGTCCGTTTCTGCAGATGATCCATATATGACCAGAATGCAGCACAGTCATCCTCCACCTGTTATGGAGTCTCAACCAGTCTATGAACTGCAAAGTGCTCAGCATGGATGGCTTAGAACCACGGATTTCGTGGATAATCATCAGAAATTGACTGCTCCCAGTCATGCATATTCTCATCAACCATATGTCACCGACATACGGGACCCGCATATCAGGTTCTTTGCCCTTTGTTTTCTTTTCTTTTTTTAAAATTCTGTGAGGATTTATTGTTCTCTTCAGTTTTGGAAGATGGGCGGCGGAAGAGGTGAGGTTTTCAATTGCTTGCTTGCTTTATATTAATATTGTAGTACTTCGTGCTGTTTGCAATTGGGTGCATTTATTTTTGCCATTCAGCAGAATGTTCTTTTTCTCTTCAATTATCTTTTTGAGTTTGAATCTGTTGGGTATTTTGTTAAAGAAACTATTTTATCATGTATTAAGTTTCTGAACTATTAGTCCTATGTTTAGGAGTTCGTCTCAAGTATTATATGTGGATAAAAATTGCTCCTCTGTTTGCCTTTTTCCCTTTTTCCAGTCCATTTTCAGACTTAGTAAATATAGAAGGACAATTTTAAATGGTCTATTTGGCAGGTATAGATCAATGCAAGACGTGGTCCCTTCGCAGCAGCATCTCATGGGGCTAAATGACAGGAACTACCAATGGTACTCGCAGGTAGAGCGAGAAATGCTGCCACCTCAAGAGAGTACTGTTATACACAACTACTACTCTGGCCCTTCAGCTCCTTATGTTCCTCAAGTTCTTCAACAAAATGTTTCAGAAGCTGTAATACGACAGACTTCTTCCATCTCATTCCAGTATTCATTTGCAAGGCAATTCGGGTAAACTTTTGATGATTGGGTTGTTAACATAATGGTAGGAATGTAAAAGACTTCTTCAATAGGCCTAACTTTCTTGCCGAAGATATCTGTTGTGCCATGGAGGCAAATGCAAATGTAAATTTGTTTTAGGAAGCAAGCTGTGTCTAAATGCCAATATGATCAATTGTGGTTAGTGGTAAACTTAGGATTTACTTTCGCGATCTTCTGCTGTTGTATGAGTTTGGTTTTGTTAAACGTTTGATTCACATCCAATGTGGAAATCTGTTTCTGCTCCACTGTCTGTCTGGTCATACGAATCTCTAGTGGTTGACCTCTTGCCTGCCATATTGTTGACCACAAAGTAAGGACTGTGGTGCCAACGAGAAGTGTTAGAATATGTGGTCATGCTATTCTATTAAACACAGAGAAGAAACACAGCTAGCTGCTGATTTTGGTTGCGTAAGGGAACATTGGTTTAATTGAATCAATTTCTTTTGGCTCGAAGGTTGTTTACATCTGCAATACGGAGAAAAAAATGTAACATTTGTTTGACGCTAATCCTGAACCTATTTATTGATTCTGGATTCGCTTTATGTCTAATAGCCTGTTTGGCCAAGTTTTTCAAGAGGCTAAAAGCGTTTTTTTCTCTCAAAAGCTTTTTCCTAACTTAGAGATGTTTGACCAAGCTTTTTTAGGGAAAAAAGTGTTTTTGGGAAGAGGCAGAAGAGAATCACAAAAAGTAGTTTTTTCCCAAAAGTAGATGCAGAAAATTTTGACTTTTCTTCTTACCAAAAATACCCTTAACAAAATATAGTATATAATAAAATAACCGTTAAACCTAATATTTAGGATATTAATGTATAAATATTTTTTATTATTTTTATGATAGCTTTCTAATATATAGTAACTTTAGGGGTGAATGCTTTTATATTTGTTGAATGATTTTTAATATATTTAACTTATATTAAAAGAATTAAGTACTTTTAAATTTTATTTTCATATTGTACTTAAATAAAATAAAAAGATATAATTATTGTCTGTAATGAAGTAAATCTATTCATGTCCTTATTCGTAATTTGATACTTAAAAGCACTTTCTGAAAAGCTTGGCCAAATATAAATTATTGTTCAAAAATATTTTTAGAGTGATTAGACAAACACAAACTGCTTCTCACCAAAAATACTTCTTTTCAAAATTACTTTAGAAAAAATTATTTCTCAAAATAGAGTGCTTTTTCTCTACAAAAAAAATAATTAAAAAAAAGTTAAATACACTGGCGTGGAAACAATTTGCATGCTCAGAAAGACGGGGAATTTGCCTTGTAACATTTTAATTTGTCCGTCTTATTTTGCTTGGTTTATTCCTTTTGACTGGACTATTAGAAATTTAGAACTACACTTGCAAAGAAAGACTATTGGTTATGCGCTGTTTGGCTAAGCTATTTTTGAGAAGCAGAAAAATATAGCTTTTCTCCCTAAGTACTTTTCTGAGATGTATTTTTAAGAAAAATACACTTAGAAATAGTTTTTAAAAATTAGGCATACACTAATTACTGTTCGAAAGTACTTTTCAAATTAATTAATCAAATACAAATCGATTTTTACCAAAAATACTTTAAAAAACAAAACACTTCTCAAAATAAATAAATTTTAGAAGTTTGGGTAAACAGAAGCTAATAGATATTCGTTTGAATTATTGGGAAAGAGAAAACTAGAAAAGGCAGACTTTTTGCAAGTATTGTAATTACGTGCGACAACGTGGAGCTGATATCTAAACTGGTGCTTACGAGTAAATCCACATGGTTTAATTTAGAATGATAGAATTATCAACGTAGACGCTAGCTAATATATGAACGTGTAGAGATTCGATTATTAGAGTGAATTTCTCTATATCAAGGTCTGCACAAGGGCGGTTCAGGAAAATACGGGACCTAAAGCCAAAGTTTAATATGAGGCCTAAAATTTTAAAACATAAATATAATATATTTTCGTATTTGAAGTGTATTCTTCTAACTTTTGAGATACAAAATTATTAATAATCTTTTTTTATAATCGATTTTTTCCAATAATTCCTTCTCAATTAATAATATAGCCAATTCATCATTTAATCTTTCTTGAGAAATTATTGATTTCAGATAAAATTTTATAGAGTATAGAAGTATAAAACTATTGGAAGTTTAAAAGTATTGTTTAACACTTGGAACTAATGAAATCGTGGAGAAAGAAGGTAAATAAGAATACCAAAAAGCAAGACCAAAAATATGTAGGGGTTTCTCAAATATGAAGAAATTGAAAATAAGAAAGATTGACTTGGACAAATTAAGGAAAAGAATACATTTTTTATACCTGGTGAAGGAGTAAAAAGTGAAAATATTAAAACGTTAGGCAAGCCATTCATCTATTCATTTTTAAGTAAGTTAAATTATTATTTTATTTATATATCTAAAGAGTGCCTTTTTTTATATATTAAAAGCTCTAATTTTATATTAAAAGTACTAAATATTTTTCTTTAAATACCTGTAAACCTATTACTTATTTTTTAAAAATCAGCCCCCAAATTTGGAACGGGGCTGGATCGGCGTACACTTTATCTCGACAGTTATTACAGTCAATTTCTGTACATTTATAATGTACCTAACACGATATAATATAATATAACAATTGTACTCTGCTGTTTCTTCACAGAACAGTTGAGCTTTATTTTTCCTAAAGAAATTTCATCTATAGAGTTACGAACTTTATGTAAGGAGTCTTCCACTAGTTAAATTGGGCGCTACTACTATTTTCGTTAAAATAACACGAGCTAGTTAGTTTTCGGATTGATAATTGAAAAATAGTCACTATTTTGCTGCAAAACAAAAAGTTCTAGCATAATAGATTGGAGCACTTGCGTATGAACTTCCAGCATATTATGCTAGAACTCCCGCACACGGAAAGTTCCAGTAAAATATACTGGAGATTGAAGCACTTGTGAACTTTGATCATATTATGTTGGCACTTTAGCACATTATGACATGTAAATAATTTGAACTCGAGCCTATTATGATGGAATATTTTTCGGATTTTAAACAGTTTTTTTGTACAGATTTATCTTTACTTGAAAAATAGCTAAAATTTGATTATATTTAAAACTTTGGCTATTTTTCAATTACTACTGGTAAATCTGGCTATATTTTATTTTCACCCATTATTTTCGAGTTAATAATTTTGGAATATTATTATTTCATTACTACGTGATAAAAGATTCGAACTTTAACCTAAGTAATTTCAACATGTATGTATAAATTGAGCTGAAACTGATGAGCATGTTGTTATCTATCATTGGTATTGTGGATCTGTCACTATTTCGGAGCAGGTAGAATAAAAGTGTCGATATTTTGAACTACTGCACATATAGTTTTGGCTTCTTTTTGCTTGTAAATGTTACATTCCATTTTCACTTAACAGTCAGAGTGATTTGGAGTCCGAGTGAACAACAACAATAACAATAAAATTAATGTAATTTTACAAGTGGAATTTGAAGAATATAATGTATGCATAAATTTTACTTTTAACTTGTAGAGAGAAAAACTGTTTTTAATAGATTTTCTCGCGAGAATATAAAGAAACATGCAGGAAATTATCAAATTTTGTTGAGGCTAACTACCATAAATCAATAAACCAAAGCGAAGTTGGCATTCTTATAAGACACTCCTTCTGTTTTAGTTCATGTAAATATGTTAGACACGAAATTTAAGAAAAAATAAAAATTTTTAAAATTTGTGATCATAAACAAATCACAATAAAGTTCAAAGTATTTTTGTGATTACTAAAGTTTTGAAAATTTAATACATAGAGGGAATAAATGAATGAATGCGCTTTTTTATTTGATTATTGGAGTAACGCGGCAGTAGGTGGCCCACAAAGGCGGGTCATCTGATTTTCTGCTGTCCCTTGTTCCATTTCTCTCTCTATTCCAAATTTCCATATTCAACGCCCATTACACTAGTAAGCAGCTGTTCCTAGTAAGCTAGCAGCTGAAGTTTCCGCGCGCGAGTACACTCACAGTAGATATTTGGATTTGTTGCTCTTGAAATTGTAGCTGCCATGGGAAATTGCTGCTCCGACGAGAGCGGTGGACATTCGGCAGCTGGCGGTACCGGTGCTTACGTGGCTAATCCAGACAACGGTCATAACGAAGCCATCGATGCTCTCCTCAAGTCTCGCGGTTACGACGGCGTCTACTCGCATGTCGAGGTTCTTCACTCTCTCTGTTTTTCACATTTTCCTATACTATGTATTATCAGATGATAAGTTTCTGCTCTTTTTCTTTCCACTAATGGTGCGGATTTATGTATCGTTGACTTGGCTTTGACTGTGAGAAGAATTCGAAACTACCTTATTATGCCCTTTCTGAACTGGCAGCCTGATTAGATCTGTGCTCAACATTTTACTGTGATATTTTTAGAGTTTAGTTGGATGATTGTGGTTGATTAAGATCCTTGATGGGAAATTCGTGTTAGGTGAGGATATAGTACTGTTTCTTGACATTTATCAGATTGGACTTGCAAGTTGAATTGGAATTGACTTCGGGCAGAAGATTCTAGAAAGTGCCTTATTGTGTGATTGCTGAACCGCCAGCTGGATTAGCGTTTCCCTCAACATTTTGACTTTTCTAGTTGAGTTTGTTCTATATCTATGTTAAGGGATTGTATGCTTGTCCACAACAGAACAAACTGTATTGTGTTACTAAACTGAAGTATATTGGTTAGAGAGGATACAAATCACAGCAAAGATTGGAAAGTAATTTGTTCATTTCCTAGTAGATGGTAATTGAGTGCGGGGTGGGTTGTGGGGTGTGTCTGAACAGAATAGAGAGCATAAGATTACTTGATTAAAAATCTGCTCATGTAGTTTGCTTAGTTTTGAATTAGGCAGTACCCTATAGAGGATTTGTATAGCCGGTTCCAACTAGTTTCTGGTTGAGGTGTAGTTGATTGATATTGATTGATCGATGTATATTACCATAGTTTGCCTACCTACTGATGCATGTGATCTTTGATATGGCTATACCTCCTCTTGCCCATTTTCATGTTTTGGTCATCCACTGGTCTTACAAGGTTTAGGAGAATGTAATGCAAATAACGTAAGTGTACTTTATCCATGTTTCAATATCTCAGTCAGTGAAGAAAGAGAAAATTGTATGAGGGAGAAGTCAGAAGAGGAAATGTTAGTTGACTTTAGGATGCGTGATAGTATGCTGCAGCTAAATAGGGTATTCCCTCTATTTATGTGATTAAAGTACAATATGAATTGAACGCCACATATGCTTTAATTAACAGGATTCAATCAGGACTTAAATCAATTAAGTTTGACTGCTGGTAAACTTGACCTATTTAGTTTTGGTTCTTAAGCTAGGATGTAGATATTACATTAAAAGTGGTATGAACAACAAAGGGAGTCATCAATTTTGCCGTAGATTCTGCCAAAATAAATTTGGGTTTTATTTGACAAACACATGTTTGACCATAGATTTTGCTTACATTTTCGCAAAATCCCAAATCCCAAAACCAACTCAATAGCTGGTTTTGGGCCAAAATATCACTATTAGATTTTTTAAAATTGCCCAAACTTTTGTATTTTATAAAAGAACCCACCATTTATTATTTTGTAACAATGTTGTTTTATCTTCTCGGTCATCTGATAGTGCATTTTGCGATAATATAATGAATGTTATTGATAATAGTACTGTTGGGTATTTGTGATAGTTTTTAGAACTTGTGGGTATAAGTCATGTTTCATGTTTTTCCAAAATAAATTTGGGAAATATGTTTTGAAAACTGATGTCCAAACACATTTTCATCTTCAAACCAAATTTCACCCAAATCAAATTTTTCAAAACAAATTTGGGAATCTATGGCCAAATGCTAGCTTACCTTATGCTTCTATAAACTAAAAAGGTCACCTATTTCGAGTATGGAAATAGCTATGCATTTAAATCCAAAAGATTAGACTTCTTGCTAGAGGTGTTTTTTAAGGATTCAAGCTGTTGCTAAATCAATTTTAGTAGTTTGATATCTTTTGCATCCTCACAATTCTCTAAAGATGGTCCAGCAGACGATAGGCCAAATACATAGTTGAAGGATGTCACTACAACTAGGGGTGGGCATCGGTCGGTTCGGTTCGGTGGTTTAGCCTATCGGTTATCGGTTTACAAATATCATAATCCGATAACCAAACCGATAAGATATTGGTTATTGGTTATCGGTTAATCGGTTATCGATCATTATTGGTTCGGTTATCGGTTTACCCGATAAGATAAAACAACTAAAACAATTTCGCAATGTATAAAACTGTTTCGCAATGTATAAAACAGTTTCGGTATAAAACTGTTTTGCTAAAACAGTTTTATAAGATTTTAAGAACTTTTTGCTAAAACTCTTTTCAGAACTGTTCTATTTCACAAGAATTTAAATTTACTGCAACATCCAATAAAATAAACACAACCAAAGTTTCACTTCGTATCAGTCAGTGACGAAAAAACAGAATATCAGTCATATTTTCACTTCTACACTTTCTGCAAATACAAAGGATCTAAATGAATAACAAATACAAGTGTCAGCCGCGATGCACATGTTTGTTCAACACTACAAACAGTTCAAAGTAATAGTTCAACAATAGAACAAAGTTCAATACTAATACTAATAGTTTAACACTACAAACAATCCAAAGTAATAGTTCAAACACATTAATAACAATACAAAGTAGTAACAACCTTAAGATTAACAAGTCCAAAGTCCAAACATAGTACTAATAGTTCAAATTCAAGTAAACAACACAAAAACTACTCAATCCTTATAGGCTTCGCCAAATTGCGCTCCAAACAATGCTCAACATGCCTCATTAAGGACTCAGTACCAGTTTCTCGTGCATTGTAACGTAAAACAAGATGACAATGACTACATCTTACTTTCCACCATCCATCGTCACCTTCAATCCTTTCATAGTGACTCCAAACATGTGAGATAGCTTTGAGACCACAAAGTCGAGGCATGGTTACACCTATTAAACATAAAAAGAAAAAAATATTGAGTCCAGTAATATTTGTAACCATACCATGTGTTATATAAGTTGAATAATTAACTTACCAAAGTTTTAACTCACAACTATCTAAGATTCTACACATCATCATCGCAGGGTTCGTTTTCAAGATTGGCAAAATCTATGAGAATATATATTAACAAGTCAAACAACAAAAATATTAAATAAACTATTTATAAAAATAATATACAATCAAACAAATTAAAATATTGCTACCTTGTTCTAGTTGCTCGAGAACATCTAAATCTTCCTCAACACTTACAAGTAATGGCTCACTCCGAAGCCAATCTTGAAGACACACTAGAACTTCCACCAATTTAGGAGTCAATGAAGTCCTAAATGAATCAAGAATACGCCCTCCAGTGCTAAATGCACATTCGGATGCAACACTTGAAATAAGAATAGATAACACATCCCGAGCCATCTCAACAAGAATAGGGAATCTAGGTGTGTTTACTTTCCACCAAAGCAATATATTAGAGTCTGCTATTTCATTTTCAACATCTTCTGGAAGATATTTTTCCAATTCTCATTTAGAATCTGAACCTCCAATCCCAGCTTTATGTCTTTTTAATTCTTCAAAGAAAGAACCAAAAGCTCCTCCGCTTTGGACACTAATAGTATTCGCTAAAAGCGATGAAGTAGAAGTTTCCATTGTGTCTAATGAAGAGTTAGATAAACATGAAGAAGGACGACAACCTTTATCTTTTGAATTAGACTTTATATACTCATCAAACAATGAAGTCATGTATGTATGCACTGCCTTCGCGATAATTGGCCCTTTCTCTTCAAACATCTTCGCAAGTGCAAAACTAACAGAATCAAACTTGTACCGAGGATCCAAAACACATGAAATGAAAATCATCTTGTTCATTTTTTCTGGATCACCCCAATACTTATCAAATTTCTCCTTCATCTTCTTTGCCATTGAACCCAAAAGAACATCTTCATTTAATATCAATTGTTTCAAGTAAATAGCAACTTCACAAATTTCAAGAAAATGATGATTTGATGTAACATAAAGTGAGCCAAATACCTTTAAAGTAAGCTTATAAAAGATTTCAAGAAATTTTGTCAATTTCTTTACATCCTCCCAATCACTACTCAAAAGTGTACCTGCAGGACTTCTATCCACAAATCAACAAACTCAAGATGAGGTGACAAGCCAATATCATGATCAACATATTCTAAAATTGCACTCTCATATTCAATAGCCCTGTTCAACATCAAGTATGTAGAATTCCACCTTGTAGGAACATCCAAACATAAAGATTTCCTTCATCACAACATTCCTGAAACTTTTTCCACCTAGCAGGAGACTGCTTGATATATCTCACTGCTTACCTAATACGTTCAATAGACACAATTGATTCTTTTATATCATCCTGAACAACAGGATTCATAATATGAGCCATACACCTCACGTGAAGGTGCTTACCATTCATGGAATTGGTCCCCCATTTAGTTAACTTCTTAGAAAGCTCCTTCACCATCATATCATTTGAACTAGCATTATCAACTGTGACAGTGAAAATCTTTTGTAACCCCCACTCTTTCAAACAATTAACAATACTATTTGCCATATCTTCACCCCTATGACTAGAGATTGGACAAAAGTTAATAATTCTTTTATGCATTTTCCATTCACTATCAATTCAATGAACAGTAATACACATATAATTTATTCGTTGTAAGGATGTCCAAGTATCAGTGGTAAGGCAAACTATCTGATCTTTAAAAAGCTTCACCAACTTACGTTTTTCCTCATTGAAAAGATCAAAACAGTCCCGAGTCACAGACAGTTCTACGTGAAGGAATTCGAAAAAAAGGTTGTGCAACTTTCATAAAATTCATAAAACCTTCCTTTTAACAAAGCTGAAAGGAAGTTCATCAACGATCACCATACGACACAAAGCCTTCCTACATTGTTCTTGATCAAATTTCCAAGGAACAACAGCTACATCACCCTTATTACCCCCCGGAATAGGTTTAAAGGTTATTTTTGATTGACTTTTTGCAACATCTAATGGCATTTTTGTACAATTGGCTATATGTTTAAGGAGTGATTTCGTACCATTATCTTTTGAATCGGCAAAATATTCTCTTTTGCAATGTTTACGGGGACACCCTTTTGATTTCCTTCCGAATAAATAATTTGGTCAAAATGATCCTATGCAGGAGACCTCTTTTTTCTTTGTCTCCTTACTGTCGATTGAACTGATTGAGATTGTGCTGTCGCATTTGAATTAGAAGCTCCACTTTCACCAATCACCTTATTAACAATGATATTTTCAGCCATGCGTTTGTGTCACTGTGAGTTTGAATTTAAAAGAAATCAAGCAGCGAGACAACAAAATCTTAAAATGAAACACATAAAAATTCGAGCATATCAGATAGCATTATTGTAAAGCAATGTAATTATAAATAATACCTAAGTAGACTTATTTACTTTTCTTAATTTGCATTTACATGATATCAATAATCTCTAATTCAAGTAGTTGGCCAGTAAAATAACATCAGTGTTCTTAAGATCTTCTTTGTTCAAACGACTAGCAGTAACTCTTTGTACATTGATATCTACTTTTTTACTCTAGTACATATATTATGTATGTAGATTAAAAAGTTTATTAGTTATGAAATGCAAATTTTATAACAACTGACACAAGATAACTTTGTAACAGCTCAACAATTAAAGCACACGACAAATCTCACTTCAGCTTTCAAACAAACTAAGAAAAATCCAGAGCCAGAATGCTTTCAAACAAACTAAGAAAAAGATGAAGATGAAGCAACTAAAAACTTACACGAAGAATCAAGATGAAGCTGAAGAATGCGGCTGAGAAATGCGATTGAAGAGTGAAGTGAAGATGCAACTGAAGAATCTGATGGATCTGAGAAATGAAGTGAAGATGCGACTGAAGAGTGAAAGAAAGAAGCTGAGAAATGTGACTAACGCCGGCCTGAGTCTTGACGGGCTGACTGGTGAGGGCGCGAAGCGACTGACGCCGGCCTGAGTCTTGACGGGCTGATTGGTGAGGGCGTGAGGCGGAGAAACTGAGAAAGAATAGGGAAATCAAAGAGTGAAGTCAGTGAACTATAAATTATGAAACCCTAGTATGTATATACTTAAGGGTAAACTAGTAAATTAGTTAATCCTTATTGGGTTATCTTTACCAATAACAGAATTGCCAAACCGAGCCCCAACCGATAACCCAATAATTTTTTTTAACCAGTTACCGAACCGTTAACCCAATAACCCAATACCGATAACCCAATAAATAATTAACGGTTCGGGTTATCGGTTTTACCCGATATATGCCCACCCCTAACTACAACAACTAGTGGAATCCCATAAGTGGGGTTTGGGGAGGGTAATGTGTACGCAGACCTTACCCCTACCCTGGGGAGGTAGAGAGGCTGTTTCCGAAAGACCCTCGGCTCGAGAGGAAGAATAGGAACAAGTAAATATCAACAACAAGGCCAGAAAAATGATACCGCCAATGTATGAATCAGAAAAAAAAAAATGGAAGAAAGCAATAGCAACAAGTAGTAACATGACAGGGTACTAGAAAACCGAAGCGAAAGATAGTACTAAAAACAACCCTAGTACAACACTCTAAGAATCGAAGACAATGTACTAGTCGGATAGCCCTAATAAACCTGGAACAAATCAGGAAAACACACTACGACCTATTATCGTTCTACCTTAATCTTGGACCTTCATATCTTCCTGTCAAGGGCCATGTCCTCGGTAAGCTGAAGTAGCGCCATGTCCTGCCTGATCACCTCTCCCCAATACTTCTTAGACCGCCCTCTACCTCTTCTCCTACCTGTTAGCGCCAACCGTTCACTCCTCCTCACTTGGGCATTTAGGCTTCTCCTTCTCACATGCTGAACCATCTAAGCCTTGCTTCACTCATCTTATCCTCCAAAGGGGGTACACTCACTTTCTCCCGAATATCCTCATTCCTAATCTTATTCAACCTAGTGTGTGCGCACATCCATCGCAACACAAATTTAAAGGCTGCTAAGTTGCATAAAATTATTACTGACCTACTGCTGGCTTAATAATATTTACAGTGCTTTGAAGGAAGATAAAGTATGTGCTGTGTTTCAGATTGACGACAAAATCTCCAACTTTTGGTTTCTTATGACATACATACACTGATGCTGTTACTTTGAAGTAATCTATATCATTTGAATTTTTCCAAATTGTATGAGCTTCTTATTGATCTTTTTGCAACTCCATCACTGTTGGCAAACTACTTAACCGTTCTAGTTCTTGGCTATTAGCCCATGAAAAATCTTAAGCATTGATGATTAACCTGTGCTATGAATATTGAAATTTTCCTTTCTCAGTACTTTTTGGTTTAAACTATTCTATTCATGTGCAGTTGTCTCTATCTGCTACCAATTTGCGTGATCGCGATGTGCTTTCCAAGGTTTGTTCCTTATTCGTTAGAGTTCGGTAATGTGAATGACAAACACTGACTTTCATGTGATGTGATTCAGGGTAACACTGCTTCACGATATTTACTGTTTTCAATTTTTCTGCAATTTATGTTACTTTATTTCCATAATTGGAGTAATACACTGAATATTTGCACTCAGAATGTTTTTCATTTCATTAGAGAAGTCATTATCAGGATCAGTGTTAATACATAGATGTACACCTAGAAGATCATTCACTTATTTTACATACTGCACTAGCTTCTAGAGACAAACTAGTGTGGTGAAAGGTTGATGGAACTACACTTCAGAACTGTGGTATCAATCATACATATTGATGAATGTATAGTATATGCTGCTCCTTGCTATTATCTGATATATTCCATCTATTTCTCTGGCTAGCTTTTGATATATGGTTTAGTGGAATGCTTCATTATCAGACTCACTACAGACTTTATGATGGAAAGTTATTGTCTCTCGTAATACCACAGATATCACAAGTTCTCTTTTAATGGACTTCCCTTTCTAAACTGGCATTTTAGAAACTTACTGACTTTGGGGTTTATGATTTGCGTATTTCTACGAACTAGTGTCCACCTAACTAAGAAGTATATTATTTCATTACACTATACAATTAAGCGACACATTTGTGTATTTTTCTTCTAAAACTTTTAGGATTCTATTCTTTTGTATGTTGGTTGTTGTCTCCCCTCCCTGTCTCTCCCTTTTTTTATAATATATGGTCATTGTCTTAGTTCTATGGATAGTCCCCTTGTTAATTTACAATCCGTTCTGTTTGCTAGCATCATTGTCCATTTCTTGACGTAAAGATGTTTTTGACTTTACCAAATCATCATGCTCTCCTCTGAATCTTGTATTGTTTACAGAGTGATCCTATGGTTGTCATTTATTCAAAAGGAAGAGATGGTTCGTTGCAAGAGCTTGCCCGTACTGAAGTAATTCTGAACTCATTGAATCCCAAGTGGATTACAAAGTATACTGTTGCCTATCATTTTGAGATGGTGCAGAATTTGGTGTGAGTCTTTGACACCTTAGATCCTGGTTTTTGTCAATTAGATACCGCTTTTCTGTCTAACAAGATTCCCTTTATCTCAGGTTTCGTGTCTATGATGTTGACGCTCATTTTCACAATCAAGATGTCAAGGTATATATGTGTTATTTTTTAGGATTTCTAAGTGTGATACTTAGAGTTTCCGATTGCTCCCATGGCAATTAATCAAATAGTCTTATGCCCGTCATATAGAATTAAACTTTAGTTCTGAAGCATTTATAACTATTTGATTATCACCTAACTGTGGGGCAGATTATGAGAAGATTTGAGAATGGTGAAATTGACGATTAGAGGGACTGCTGATTTACTAATTTTGACTATGTAATGTGATACCTGCTCTATCACGTCGTATCTATGCTATTTCGTTTTTTTTCTTTCTCATGGATTCCCTAGGGTGATTCATCTAATATCTACCACCAATGCGCTAGATTTTGATATCAACATATCAACTATGTGGCCTGCATATATGTCGCAAAAGTGCTCCTTCAAGAACTTTTATTCTTGAAGTGTTGCCGCAGTTTGTAGTTAGATCATTTAACTGAAAGCATCAGGCGTAATTGGCTGTGATCATTGTAGCATGGGTATGTTAACAAACTTTCAAGAAACTCTAGTGAAGATGTGCTGCTGTTGTGGATGGAGGTGAACTTTTGGTCTGTTCCTCCAAGCTTCTAGGAGTCTTACGCTTAAATATTTTAAATTTAAAAAGTTCTTATTAGGAGAATTAAGGTGTTAGGCCAAACTTTTGGAATGAATAAGTGCTTTTGAGAAGTAATAAAAGTTGTTCTGCAGTACCATCCTGGTGCTGTTTGCTTAATAAAATTTGTCTTATCAAAAAAGAAAGAAGATTAGCCTAACACAAAATGCTTCGATAATACTAACAAAAGCACTTCTCGGATCATTTGGCCAAATGCAAACTGGTACGGTATGAAAGTGCGTTTTTCCGGAACTCCGCTTGACCAAAAATGCTTTTGAAAATGATGGATTTTGGAAGTTTGGCCAAACGGGCACTTCTATAGATTTTTAAGGACTTCTAGATAAGATTTGTCAGGCAATTTCAAGTTCATACAGTCACTCTGTTAGGTATATCTTTCAACTTATAGACTGCTACTTTTTTAGCATCCCAGGTACTATGGTTTGGAAAATTCGTTAATTTTCTTGAACATCTAAAGGTGCTCTTCTTTTCTCGGATTCCCATTAGTATTTGGTTTCAAAGTCGTGCATTGGTATTTTACGTTATTCCTTGTATTTGCTGAACCTAAAATTAGCTATGAACTTGTCCTGATTCACTTGGACTTGCAGTAGATCCGGTAGTATTAGTACGAACACTTGCATTTGGTTGGTATTAGGTTTCTTTGACTACCTGTCTTTTTTTTGCATTTCGATCATCTTACTATTTTGTTATTTATCCTGCTTTTACATGGCTTCTCGGTGTTGTCCCATCTAGTTTTTCTTTCTATTATTGTGGTGCTTATGCTTTCCTGAGCCGAGTGTCTATTGGAAACAACCTCTCTACCTCCACAAGGTAGGGGTAAGGTCTGCGTACACACTACCCTCCCCAGACCCCACTATGTGCCATTATACTGGGCATGTTGTTGTTGTACTTCGACTTGCAGTAGATCAGTCGTAAGATAAACATGCAAAGTTGACCATTTCCGGTTCTGCTTCCATTTTCTTCATTCTGCTACATTGTAATCTATGCAGGCTGTTGGATAATAACTTTCATATCTTACCTGATGAGTACATGTCATGTGCCTTGCGATTCACTTATTTGGTCCATCATTTTCTGACTATGCTAAAAGATTAAAACATTTTAATTTTTCATAAATTATTAAAGGATACAAACATATATAATCATGGCTCAAGGTTAATATGTCGAAATCTGCATAACTTTTACAGATGATTAAACTGGAGGAGCAGCACTTTCTTGGTGAGGCTAGTTGCACATTATCTGAGGTGCGAACACTCCCCAATACAATATTTTGCTTTTGAAATTATAATGCGAGCATAGCTTTCTTACTTATGGTGTAGGAGACAAGGGCATGGGACAATATTGGGGTGTAATTTGGATGTGAACTGAAGTGCAAAGAGAGGATGTATTTCACATTTAAGGCTCTATACTTTGTGTAACTCAGTTATGCATAATCCACCGCTGGATGCTTGAGAATATATTGTTCAGAGTTCATTTTTATCATCTCTGTTACTCAGGGTTAAAATAATGTTGTTACTCTGGTCCTAATTTTATCGTCTTGTGTGTCGGTTGGCAGTTAAAAACATAGTGGATTTGCGTGACGGTCAGCGTATTCTGCTAGAATTTTTTTCTGACATTATAAATGTAATCAGCAAGATAATAACCACATTTGCTGCCTGCTTAAACCTGTTAGATCTGTTTCTCCTATTTATGTTCTTGCACACAGCTATTCTTTTTTCCAATTAATGATTTCAGGATCAGTATAGTGGTATTTATGAAGGTAGTTTTTTAATATTAATCCAATGATGTTGGATTTCTTGTAGATTGTTACAAAGTCGAACACGTCCCTCACCTTAGACCTGATACGTGGAGAACAATCTTCTGGTCCAGCGCAGACCCAAACTTCGGGGAAGCTTACTGTTTGTGCTGAAGAAAGTGTTGCCTCAAAGACTACTGTAGAGTTGGGACTGAGATGTTCAGAATTAGTGTCCAAGGATTTGTTTTCTAAAAGTGTAAGAGCTCATTAGAGTACTTTTATCTTTTGTCTTTTTGAATTGTGTAATGGATATAAATACAAAATCTTACTGCTTGTTGCAGGATCCGTTTTTGGTGATATCCAAATTTACCGAGAGTGGAATGGTTGTTCCAATTTGCAAAACAGAAGTTATAAAAGATGATCATAATCCAAATTGGAAACCAGTTTCAGTGAATATTCAACAAGTTGGAAGTAAGGTAAAAGAAATGTTCTTCCATGTGCTTCCTAGGAAAATCTGTGAGACCATCCCCTAAAATGTAGAACCTTGGAAGGGAGGAACAGGAAAACCTATGAATCAGATTTTTCTCTGAGCTAGTGTGCCTCTTTTTGGGACCATGTGCTATTCCATGTGAATCAGATGTCAGTATGAGTAAGTGTGAAATTGCTAGAATTTTCTGTATGAAGTTTGAAATTTGTGAAAAAGAAATACTTTTGATGTAGTCTTTAGCCACTTGTGGATTATACTGGGTTTTTTATTATGTTGTTTTTGTATCTTCTGATTCTATTAGCATATTTAGGGTGATGGGATTATGTGGAGTACAACCAACCTTTTCTTGTCTAATAGTAATCCTGTCTAGCTTTAAAATTGAGGGACTGTACAATTGTCATTCTTCCAAGTATGCTTGAAAACTGGATTATGATATCCATAACATTTGAATAAATGCAGGACAGTCCACTGACTATTGAGTGTTATGACTTCGATACAAACGGAAAGCACGATTTAATTGGGTAAATGATCTTTTGTTCATCTTTCCATCATTTCTGACCTTTACAGACTGTAAGCTGACAGTCTTTCTCCTATGCCAATTGTCAGAAAGGTTCAGAAATCACTAGCAGATTTAGAAATGTTGCACTCGACTGGTTCGTCCGCAAATCTTTTCATACCAGCTGCTGTGGGACCAAATTCGCAAAACAAGGTAAAAATATCTATTGTCAGGAAAAGATACATTTTTATTAGGGAAAAAGGCCGGATTTATCCCTCTACTTTGGTAAATAGTTTACGTTTATCCCCCGTTATACTTTCCGTCCAAATCCACCCTTACCGTTGACAAAGTAACTAAAATTGCCCCAAACCCTAACGGACATCCACTGTGGCACCCAATCACTCAAAAAAATTGCCACAGAGATATCCAAGTCAGCATTTTTAAAATTTAATCCCTAAACCCAATCAACCTATCCCAATTTTGCACTGTATCTGTACATTTTCTGCATATTATTTGCGAGTTCGCACCAAGGTATTCTTCAACTTTTCCATCCCAACAATCAATTTAAGATTTCAAACACAAGATCAATCGAGCCCAGTTGTCTTCTTCCCGCAACTGGCTGCTGAAATTCTTGCCCAAACTGCCCAAATACTTCAGCGAATCACCCAAAATTGAAGTTATGAACTCCCCAAGAGATCCCAACACACTCCGATAACATCCAAATGAAAATAATGCAAACTTGCAGATCCAAATTTTTTGACTCAAGCCTCAAGCTTCTTTAATGGCTGCCAATCTTCTCCTTCACATTTCACCTCTCAAACCAATGGATTTTAATTTTTTAAGCTTCAAACAGTACCAATTACCAATTTAATCAACTAATACTTTCTTTATCCTATTCAAAGAGAAGGTGGTATAATCAACTTAGTCATGTTTCGGCGATTATTTCAAGTGTAAAACTTATATGTACTGTTTTAAAATTTGCTGACTTGGATATCTATGTGGCAATTTTTTTTTTTGAGGGATTGGGTGCCACATTGGATGTCCGTTAGGGTTAGGGGCAAATTTAGTTACTTTGTTAACGGTAAGGGTTGGATTTGGACGGGAAGTATAACGAGGGATAAACGTAAACTATTTACCAAAGTAGAGGGATAAATCCGGCCTTTTTCCCTTTTTATTATCTGAAATGCCACCTGAGTGGTGGTGTGTTAGGCCTTGATCCCTATGTCATATATTAGCATCCAAAACGTAATACGAAAGGGCATACATAACCATATCTCCTCAAATGAACCATGAAGATTGGACATACCGAATCTTGTTCATCTTAGTCAAAAGTAAAATGTCCAAGTAGTGCAGGAAATGATACTTCTGCTTTAAACTTTCTGCATTTGGTCATCGAGATCACTGATTTTGCCAGGTCCTAAAGAGTCAGCTTTTTGTGGATATCTTCTTCGAGAAAACCCAGCATACATTCCTCGATTACTTGGCATGCGGCTATGAACTTAACTTCATGGTGGCCATCGACTTTACTGGTATGTGTTGGTGTACCTGTGCATATGATTTTAACTCTTTCTCCTTCACGATATCAGGTTTGAGCAAGAGATATGTTTCTGTAGCTATGCACGGGGATATTGTTTTGCCTTCACCAATGTGATGATTATCATGAAGGATCTCTGACCCCGTCTTTATTTATAGTATCAAGGGGGGGGGGGGGGGGGGGGTCTAGATTGAGCCACCTTACGGGTTTGAAGTTCCTATTCTTTTTTCTTAATGACAGTGGTGTCCGAGCCAGCTTGCACGCACCTCAACTCTTCTACCGAGTCCTGCTACCTTATACCAGATTTGAAATTTCTACTCTTGGAATGCTCACAATTCTGTAGACTGTGATTGTCTGTATGACTGTACAATATCACCTTGAATTTAGCTAATTTATTACATTTTAACTCCGCCTTCACAAGCAAGCTTTAGTGTCATTACAGTTAGAACTGCTTGGATTAGATGTAATAGTATGAAAAAGTTTGATTGCCACCTACAAATGATATGCATCTATTATGCCAATTCAGTTAATCGGCTTATATTTATTTGTTTCTCTCGGCTATCTTCTGCTGTGGGTTTGATTTTCTTGTTTGGCATCTCAGCATGCATTTGTTTCTCACATGAGTTGTGTTTGTCAGCTTCTAATGGGAATCCGCGCTTACCTGATTCATTGCATTATATCGATCCTTCAGAACGGCCAAATGCTTATCAGAAAGTGAGAAAATGGTCATGTGCATAATGATCTTATATTTATCCTTCATATGATTGGCTTCATTGAATCAGAACTCAAATTTCAGGCAATCTTGGAAGTTGGAGAGGTCTTGCATTTTTACGATAAAGACCAACATTATCCTGCTTGGGGGTTCGGAGCACGGCCGATTGATGGCCCTGTGTCTCATTGCTTCAATCTAAATGGCAGCAGTAACTACTGTGAGGTACGCAGAAGATCATTACATGTGCCAAATTTGTCATATCTTAATGTTGTGAATTCCCTTATTTCTGTTTATTTCATCACATTTTATTAATCAGTATTTTCTTATTCTAGGTGCAAGGAATCCAGGGTATCATGACGGCATACATGAGTGCCCTTTTTAATGTTTCGCTTGCAGGACCAACTATATTCGGACCAGTGATTACATCAGCTGCAGATATAGCAAATAAGTCTTTGATGAAGGGCGAGCGGAAGTATTTCATTTTGTTAATAATCACGGTACATCTCAGTTTGTAAGCGTAAACTCTCCTTTTCAATTCGGATGACCACTGTATTCTCATCTTATTTCCTGATGATCGTGGTTTTTAGATATAGTTAAATGTTAACATTATGTGCTATCTTGTTGGCTTTCACTGATTAGAGTTCTAGGCTTCTAGCCAACTGATCTCTTCTCAAATATCTGAAGTAGGAACTTTGCTTGGTAGCATTAACCTGATTTCCCATCAAGCCTTGCTAAGCTAAGCTAGGCAGATGGTACTGGTATCTAGACATGTATATGTATTTACACGGAAAAATTTCACTGTAATGCATTACAATGGTGTGGAAAACCTTTAACTTGAATTTCACTTAAGAGCGAAGCTCTTCAATCTGATTTTTGTCGAGGCTGAATTTTATCATGGACATTTGTGACTGAATTTCATATGTTTATTTCGATGCTGAATTATATTATTACAAAAATTCCAGGATGGAGTGATAACAGATCTGCAAGAAACAATGGATGCCCTTGTTCATGCTGCGGATTTGCCATTGTCAATTCTTATTGTTGGGGTTGGAGGAGCTGATTACAAGGAAATGGAGGTGTGTATTTACTCTTTCTCCACCTATAGCATATCATGGTATTAAATCGACTAATGGTCCCATATTGTATGTTCATAGATTTTAGATGCTGATAATGAGAGGCTTGAATCAACACGTGGACGTGTTGCAGTGCGTGACATAGTCCAATTTGTTCCATTCCGGGATGTACAAAGTAGGCCATTGTCGCTTAACAACAAGCTCTTTCTTATTGAAGAGGATAAATCAAATGTCCTCTTCCAAAAATGATACTCGTGTGAGTAGGCTTTTGCTGTATGTGACATGATTCCTTTGCATTCATTTGCAGGTGGAGATGCCTCGGTCCTTCAATCACTTTTAGCTGAATTACCTTCCCAGTTTTTGGAATACATGCGGCTCAAAAGGATCCAGCCAACTTTATGATCATACAAGAATTGTACATACAAATATTGATTCGTGCATTACTCTGTTATAATTGCCATTTTCGAGTTTTTTTCCCACGTTGCCAATAGTTTTACTTTAGGATGTCCGATTACGTCTTTTCTTTCATATTGCCCAGAAGCTTGTATAATTTGTTATGTTTCTTTATAATCATGTATTTGTTGATTTTGTCGGTAAAATTTTCATATGGAAGTTCACTACTTTTGTACTGATATCTCGTTAGGATGAGAGGACGCTGCAATTACTTCATTTTGTGGGTATCCACACATTATTTTGCTATTTAATCCCAAATATGAGCTAGCCACTGAGTTAGCCCTTATGGTGCGGACCCTGTATGAACGCTGAATGTTTGGTATACCAGCTGCTCTTTTGTTTAAGGAGCTAGTCACTGGAAAATGCTGGGCTTAGATCGTAAAAGTGCTTGCATGAATAGAGTGCTTCTATATTTGCGTCATTTTCAACCATTTGGATTCTTTAGTTTGATTCAGTTATTGAGACAGACAAAAATTATCATTGAAAAAGGATATAATTAGAGCGTTTTGCATCATATATAAGGTAAGGCTTGATCGGACCAAAGGGTAAGGCTGGGTACAATAGACCCTTCTGGTCCGGCCCTTCCGGTGCACCGGGCTGCATATATATATATATATATGTTATTCCAAGCTATACGAGTCTTTTCTTTGACACAATCAACGTTCTATTTTAGCTTGTCTTATTCTCAAATTCTGAGTCAAATTGTTGAACGATGTAATCATGTCACTTCAACCTTCAACTTTTCGTCTCTTTTTATTACCTTTTAAATGGCATCCATGAACTTGTTAATAAGGTTCTCATGTAAAAACTTTAACCACCAAATGTTGTTTTATTTGAATAAGAGATACTAGATAGCAACTTGTTTTTCTATACAGCAATTTCAATGAATTATTGATGAACAAGAGAAAGAACTTGCAATAGCAATGAAAATAATATTAGTATATTGTTTTGGAATGCGTGTTACAATGTGCCTAATGAATTATCAGACCCCTTTTATATAGTAAGGGAATTCTACTCTGAGTACAACTCTATAAAAAGTAAAAAATCTTCTGTTTAACTGATTGTCGGTTCTTATACGTGCCAAGATCCACACTGTGATATTCGACCGGTCGCGGATATTACGGTCTTCTGTTGGTCGTGCATGATTGACCGACAATGTCCTCCAAAGTCTTTCAGGATTTTGATCGATCTCGAATCATGACCCCAATATTCTCGAAGGCAGAAAACATGCCCCGAATTCTGACTCGATGAGGCCTTTGCTTTAATTCCAATCCTTTGGAATCATATCCCGAGCTCGTTTTACCCTATTGGAGGCCGGAGTGCATCATGAGCTAGGTTTTTACCCGTATACAATCTCTATGCTAAATTTTTCCATAAAGAAAATATTAATGGGCAACAGATTTACAAAATTTAATATATAATAAGATACGAGACAGAACATGCATAAGTTTGAGTAAGATTTTTTTTTTTGTTGGTGGTAATTATTTGAGTAAGAGTTTTATTTTCAAATTTATTTCAAATAAAACAAGAGAATAAAAAGAAAAGGAGTGGATATGAAGTTCAGTCCCTCGGGGGTTGATGGTGACAATACCAAAAAATCTATAAGATGAGGTATTTATGTCTATTGACCAAGTCCTCCACCTTTTATTATTTCTTTCACTCTCTCGTATGATTTGTAATTAGAACAAGTATTGACTTGACCTGCAGCTGCAGCTGCAACATCAATAATAGAGCTATCACTGCTTCACTATTAGTAGGAGAATGAAGCAAAAGAAAGAAAGATAATATCTAAGAACAAATAATTTAAATAATACCGACCGAAAGATTTCACCATTTTTTACTAAAAGGCGTCTTACAAGTTAATATGTTTTCTTCTTAATTCTTATTTGCTTTATTAACTCCTTGTTTTTATCGATGAGAAACAATTATTGCCATTCTCAACTAGCTTGCTAGTACTGATGTTTGTACGTAGTTCGTCAATTTTTCGTTTCTTCCATGAAAAAGCGCAGTCCGGTGTTAGCAGTGTACAGGGTATGATGCGTTCATGCAGGGTCCGCGAAAGAGTCGCATTTCAAGGAGTATAACGTAGATCACCTACTCTAGTGCAAGTATTAATGATTGTTTCCACCAGGGGCGGATTTAGGGGGGCGGAAGGGGGTTCACCTGAACTCCGTCGCCGAAAAATTACACTGTATATAAAAGGTAAAATTTATTTTTTACCTCTATGTATTAAGTTTTGAACCCCTTAACACAGCCTAAAAGTGTAGCTTAGTGGTCAAGGGGATTCAAAACCTTCCTAAGATCGTAGGTTCAATTTCCCCCGACTGCAATCAGTATTAACTTTTCTTTTTGAACCCCTTCGTGGAGATTCTGCCTCCGCCACTCGCTTCCACGGCTCGAAACCTATGAATATATAAAATTACATATAGTAAAATAAGCAGTAACGACAAATTAGAATGACCAATACATATTCTAAAATCTACACTCATTCTAGATACGTAGTTCACATAGTCTATAAAGCTACAATTGTAAACCCTAGCATTTCCTTCCTCTTTTTTCTCCTTTTCCTATATATATCTGCATTCTTTTATCTTCATTTCTTTGTTTTCAACTTCTTCATGTATTTTCCTTTCAGAAGTTAGAGCTCCTAATTAGCTACTGTGTGTGAATATAATCATAGCTTTTCTTCAAAAAAAGAAAAAAATAGCAAAAGTGGATCCATTTAGAAATGGCAAGAGGCCCTTTTCATCCAATGAATCGAAGGAGAAAAGAGATGAGATATTTCCTAATATGTACTCAGCAGCTCGATCTCAGCAAGACATGTCTACTATGGTTGCTGTCCTCTCTCAAGTTATTGGCAACACTTCTACTCCGCCATTAACTACCCTAAGTCATCGCTCTCGGCCCAATCTGCAACAAGGTATATATACAGTCAGATTTCTCTATAACAATCATCCTTTTGTAACGACACTTCACTATAACATATATGGCCAAGCTTTTTCTGAAACTATTTTTCATGTTATGTTGTACTAATATATATGCTCTCTATGACATCGATCACTTCACTATAGCAGCCAAAAAATATTGGAACATACGAACGAGATTGTTATAAAGGGATTTGATTATATATCATATATTAATGAGTTCTTAATGAATATCGGATTATCATGTCATGCAAGACTGTGAAACAAACTTCTCTTTTAGCCCCTTTTCGTTAAAGACAGAAAAAGTTGCTGATGATCTTCATTATCAACCAAATTTTATTAGGGTTTTGTTTTCCCTGAAGATGACTAATTAACTTATAAGATGATAGGTATATATACGTACGCTAGCTAATACGGTGAAGAGTTTATACACCATCATTAATTTAATTTACTGTATCAGGCTTGATATATAGATGTCGAGTTAATTACCTATTGTAGAAAGTTAATTTTATATGATGGTGTAAGATATCACTACAAGAAAAACTAGAATTAGCTACGAACTTCATCCCTAATCTGTCGCTAAATCGCTCGTAGCTAACAGAATTTTTTGATAATATATCTATTGCTAACAGTAGCGAACCCACATGGTTCGTCCAAAAATTGTATTGTGTATATAGGTAAAATATTATATCTTAGAGGTATATAACATATTGGGAATTTCTTTTTTCACCTCTTTCAAATTTGATGAATACTCTTGGAAAAATTCCTAGCTTCGCCATTGATCGCTAATACATCACTAAATAGGATTAGCAACGAATCTTTCTGTATAGCTACTGAATTTATTTGTCGCTAAGAAGCCTTTTTAAGCTTTTTCTTTAGCTACTGAACGGTAGATTTCTCTTTTATTGTCTGATTTATCGTTATTCAAGGTTTGCTCCAGCAAGACACCTGATTATTTTGGTCCTAACACGAACTTCATCACTAATTTGTCGCTAAATCGCTCGTAACTAATATAATTTTTGATGATCTATTCGCTAATACGTCGCTATTTTTTTGTTTAGCTACTGGATTTATTTGTCGCTAAGACGACTTTTTTGAGCTTTTTCAAGCGGAAGCTTGTTACTTATGGGGTTTCAAAAGTGAAATAACTTAAGCATCTTTTTCAAGTTCTTTACCTTGTTGTATATATATGTGAAGGGAATATTGAAAGAAGAAGAGGCTACAGAGGTGTAAGGCAAAGAGGATGGGGAAAATACGCAGCCGAAATCCGTGACCCAAAAAAAGCTGCTAGAGTTTGGCTTGGCACTTTTGAAACTGCTGAAGCTGCTGCTATTGCTTATGATGAAGCTGCTCTTAATTTTAAAGGAAGTAAAGCTAAGCTCAATTTCCCTGAAAGGGTTTTAGCCAAAACTGAATTTGGTTACCTTACTACTACTACTACTACTCAAGAACAGTTAATTAATCCAGCTGCTATAAATTTCAGTGTCAATAATAATGCTGATTCATCAAGATTTTATCACACATCAGGTATATATCAGTGGCGGGTCCAAAATTTAAAAGTCGTGAATTCTGAACTATATATTTAATTTTATGTACTTTTTTTCACACATATGCAGGATTCTATCGTGACGCACTGAATACTGCTGAAACAGCAAACTCGTGGTTAGATCCGCCACTGTCAAGTACTTTCAGTTCGGAATCATCTTTGGTACAACAAGCATTTCATGTACAACAAGAACCAAGTAATTACCAGCAAGTGGATGAAAATATTCTCAGATTTTCATCTCATTTTGGGAATTCTTCAAGCTCAGGACCTATTGAAAGTTGTAATAATTTGGAGGAATTTGACGAATATCCAAAGTAATTCTTTCGACGACATGAAGGTTTTTTGAAGATGTTTTGTTTTGTTACAATCGGCGTAAGTTTTTTCTTAGTTCCAAGAATTTGGTTTTGAAAGTGGCTTTTAAAAGTAAAAAATAATCAAGTGGCTGTTCTTTTTCGTTTGTCTTGCAATCACTACTACATTGTTCTATTAATATTCAGTTGCCAGTTGAAGAGGAACTATAGTTATGTACGTATTAGTAAATAAATTTCACGTGGTTTAATGCGCTCAACTCTTCTTTCCCCCTTCTCGGTCATCCCTAAATAAAAAACTATAGATAACATAACAACAAGGAAAACAATAATATGAAATATTATCATACTTTAAACGTGATTAGTGTGTACGCACCCCAAATGGACTTGGCCGAGGAGGTTAAAAGGCGCTTCTGGGAGGGCATGGATGAGGTTGTACGTGGCATACCGCATACTAAGAAGCTTTTCATAGGAGGGGATATCAAAGGTCACATTGGGGCGGCATCTGGGGGTTATTATAACATTAATGGAGGCTTTGGTTTTGGAGTTAGGAACGGAGGAGGGATTTCGTTGCTGGATTTCGCAAAGGCATTTGATTTGGTGATAACTAACTCTAGTTTTCCGAAGAAGGAGGAGCACTTTGTTACTTTCTAGAGTTCGACAGCTAAGACCCAAATTGACTATCTACTCTTTAGAAGATCTGATCGAGGTCTGTGCGCGGACTGCAAGGTCATTCCGAGTGAGAACCTCACGATCCAGCATAAGCTCCTGGTCATAGATTTGAAGATTATGTGGAACCGCAGAAAGAGGGTTGTGCAGGGTCTATTATACCTAGAATAAAATGGGGAGCTTTGACTAAAGATAGAACTCTAGAGTTGGGGGATAAGTTGCTGGCTATGGGGGCATGGAGGAGTTGTGGGGATGTGAGTGGTATGTGGACCGTGACGGTGAATTGCATTAGGGAGGCTACTAGGGAGGTATTGGTGGTCTGGAAGGGGCCCCCTGGTGGCCGCAAAGGAGATTGGTCGTGAAGCGCTGAGGTCCAAGGTAAAGTGAAAGCCAAGAAAACGGCATATCTGAAACTTTTGGAGAGCGGGGACAAGGAGGAGAAGAGGACGAACATGGAGAGGTATAAGGTGGCTAAGAAGGAAGCGAAGTTAGCAGTAACTCCGGCTAAGACAGTCGTGTTTGAAAGCCTGTAGAAAAACTTGGAGGCAAGGGAAGGGATAAGAAGTTGTACAGGCTAGCCAAGGTGCGTGAGAGGAAAGCCGGTGATCTGGACCAAGTGAAGTGTATCAAGGATGAGGACGATATAGTATTGTTGGACGAGGCACTTATTCGTCGAGATGACAAACTTGCTTCCATAAACTCTTGAATGAAGAGGGGGATAAGAACATTGTGTTGGGTTACTTAGAACAATGCAAGAGTCGTCGGGGTATCAAGCTAATGAGTCATACTATGAAAGTATGAGAGAGGGTGGTTGAGCGAGGGAGGGGGGTGAGGAGGAGTGAGTCTATCTTAGAGAACCAATTCAGATGTATGCCGAGGCGTTCAACTACTGAAGACATTCACCTGGTCACAATGTTGATGGAGAAGTATAGGGAGAAAACAGGATTTACATATGGTGTTCGGAGGGAGGCATTCTGGAGATGTTTGGAGGTTAGTGGTGTACCTATTGCATACATTAGGGCTATTCAAGATATGTACGATGGAGCTAAGACTCAGATGAGGACAGTGACAGGGGACTCCGAACACTTTCCGGTTGTGATAGGGTTGCATTAGGGGTCATCAACCCTTAGCCCATTTCTGTTTGCCCTGGAAATCGGTGCGTTGACGCGTCACATTCAAGGGGAGGTACCGTGGTGCATTTTATTTGCAGATGAAATTGTTCTAATTGATGAGACTGGTGTTAACGAGAGGTTAGAGATTTGGAGGCAGACCTTAGATCTAAAGGTTTCAGTTGAGCAGGACGAAAATAAAATACTTGAAGTTGCAAGTTCAGTAGCGCGACTCAGGTTGTGGACGAAGACGTGCAACTTGATTCATAAGTCATTCCTAGGAGAGAAAGTTTCAAGTACCTTGGGTCTATTATATAAGGGAATGAGGAGAACGACGAGGATGTCACATAGCGTATTGGGGAGGGATGGATGAAATAGAGTCTTGTTTCTGGTTCTGTGTTATAAGAATGTGCCGCCAAAACTTAAAGGTTAGTTCTAAGAGCAGTGGTCAGACCGACTATGTTGTATGTGGCGGAATGTTGGCCGGTCAAGAACTCCCATGTACAGAAGATGAAGGTGACTGAAACGAGGATGTTAAGATGGATGTGCAGGCATACCAAGTTGGATATAATTAGAAATAAAGTTATTCGTGACTAGGTTGGCATGGCCCCTGTGGAGGATAAGATGGGGGAGGCGAGACGTAGATAGTTCGGGCATGTTACGAGGAGAGACATTGATGCTCCTGTGAGGAGATGTGAGAGGCTGGCATTGGAGGGCCAACAGAGAGGTAGAGGCAGGCCGAAAAAGTATTGGGGTGAGGTGATTATGCGAGATATGGTGTTGCTCCATCTGACTGAGGACATGACCATAGATATGAAGGTGTGGAGGTTGAGAATAAAGGTAGAGAGTTAGGTACCCGAGTGTTGTCCTTGTTTGTCACAGTAGCTTTGATACATCTCTTAGCGTCCTTCGAGTTCTTCTTTTTATCCCTATATTGTTGTTACTGCTTATTGCTGCCTTGTTTCGGTTTTCTATTTGCATTCCTTAGTGTTAATCTTGTGTCTTCTCTTTGGTCATCAGATCGGTTTGCTTGTTGTTATCCCTTCCCTTTTGTCTCCCTGAGCCGAGGGTCTACAAAAAAAATTGGTCTCTTCCTTTTAATGGCAGGAATAAGGTCTGCATATATTCTACCCTTCCAAGACCTCACTTGTGGGATTACACTGCGTTTTGTTGTTGTTGAATTACGTATTTAGTATGTATCAATTATTTAACGGGTAAGTTATTTATTTCTACGATCAGTGTAAGACAGTTCAAAGGTCAAAAGGTCACAATTTGACTAAAGTGTGTTTATAAAAACTTTTGTGCAAGTGTGAAACACTTAAAGTTAATAATTTGCTTAATAGTGCAATTGGATGGTACATTTGAACTTCATTATTGCCTAAACTAGATGCATTAAAGCTTGTGAGCACAAACATATATATATATATATATATATATATATATATATATATATATATATATATATATATATATATATATAATTGGGGATTAAGCTATTGCTTCCTTTAATTTGAGCATAAATATGTCCTTAATGCTGCTTATTTGGCATCGAGTACATACTATGACCATCATTAACTATTCACACAGTAAGATGTAAGTTATAAACACATTTACAGTATAACTTTTTTTCGATCAGTGAATTTTAACCTGTAATAGCATATTAATTTTTATTTTTACGAAGTCACAAGCTAATACTAATTATCATAGAGAGATATTGTTAATTATATTATGGAATTTGATTGTGTAAATATTTAGTACCTTTTTTTAAACTAGTGCATAAAATTTAATATTCATCTATCCTTAAAATATCAGGTCTTTTGTTTTTGTATTAGAGAAGAAGAGAAGATATAGGTCGAACTCACCTTTTGACACTTCCAACGTTTGATGCTGGTGATCTGATGGGCTTCTCCATTTTAGCATGTAAACGTGCATGATCAGAGGCATATATGGCGTTGGAGTGAATATATGGCGTGTGCTTTTGCTTGCTTATATTTATACTTTTGGACATTAAAATCTTCAAGTTTTGTATTCTCTATATAAATGTTGTATATTATCGTATGAACAAAGAGAAGGGAATGTGAAAGGAATGAATTTACAAGTCATGGAATTCGGCTTATGTTGCCGATGTCGACTTGCAAAAATACAAACAGACAGTCATCTATTTTCAATCAACTCGGCAAAACACCTACTACCACGATTAGGGTTGACCGTTCATGAATGGTTGACTTTTCCTCTTTCTTTTCTCTCTTTTTCTTTCCGATTTTCGACCTGGTGTCCAGTACCCGCATTGAGACCCGACTACATCGGTTGGATTCGCGTCGGAAAGTTTCACATTGAGGTAAAGTGCTCCCTAACAAAGGCAACTCCATAACAATAGTTCGAATCTGGAACCTCTAGTTAAAGAATTAAAATCCTAAATCCGTTTCCGATCCTTTTCGAGTCTCACCTCTTACCGATATTTTTCTAGTCATTCATATATATTTAATTAAACAAAATATAACCCTGGTAAGATATTATGCTAACATAGTATAGAAATAATAAAGTTATAATTCACAAATATTAAAAAAGAAGAAGAATTAACCCAAATAGTCACCTACCAAATTTCTTAAACTAAAAATAGCCGACAGATGTATAATTGTAACAACTAAATTTTGTTGCTGGAGAAATAAAGCGACAAATATTATATTCGATTTCAAGTGATGGGGTTACAATCTCTAAAATATCTAAAATCTAAACAGATGTAGTCCTCTGATTCTTCTTCTCACGAACGATGGTTCAAGAGCTTGAAAGCTTGATCTTGAACTTGACGGATTTCATATTCTACTTCACGAACAATTTGAAGGTCGTCACGCACTAGGATTTGGTGTTGGGTTATCACGAACGGAAGATTTGAATTCGTACGCCTATGATTTGAGTTCGCCTTTGGTATGTGACCACAGACGAAGATTGCAAATATGGATGGAGACCTTAATGTTATTCTTCTGAGCTTCTTTAGCCTTTCCTTCTGCTTACTTGATTGTCTCTTAGCCTTCTCCTTTGACCCCGTGATATAAGTGTGGGGTGGAGCAGTCTCCAAGAGAACCCTAGTGGGCCATTGGGCTTGAGGCTTATGGGTCGATCCATTTGGTAGAAGATCAATTGCGGGCTAGCCCAATAATACATTGGACTTTTATTTAAATCAGTTTATTTTAGATTTAAAAAACCCGATTATACTAGCTCATAGTATCATATTGGACTAATATGTATTTAATATATGATAAAATCCAAATTACTTGTGGATTCAAATTTGATAAAATTTGAATTATCTACAATAATATATGCAAAATTCATATATAATACGTGTATAATTGTGTATAATCAATGTATAATCTATATATACCTGCTAAAAAGGTAAACAATGATTCTCGCCGACTATTTGTGTAACCATCCCAAAATAGAAACTAAAGAAAATATGGACTATGGCGTTTCATTTATTATATGAATGAGGTATGCATTAGTTAATTTATTTAGAACCGATGTTCTGTAATTTGTGATCATAAAACAAAAAATCTATCAGAAATAAATTTTAACTACTAATAACCATTAGTAATAGTAAAAAGAACAACTTATGCATGTAAAAAGACAAATTCCTAGTTCGGCAGGAAACAATTTTTAATTAAAACTGAAATTGTTTCCCAAGTCTCTCTCATGCTTTCAGTGCACATTAGCTAAATGTACGTTGGTGCGTCCGCCATGGGAAGGAGAGAGGCAAAGGAAGAGGAAGACCCAAAAAGTACCCAAAATACCGACTACAACGTCTGGAAACTCATTAAGCAACAATTCAAAAGCTGGGAAAATAATTCAATTGCAAACGCATGAACTGAAGACACCAGAGCAGCAAGGGATAGTGATGGATGGAATTGATGAGACAACTTCTTCGATTAGATCGGAGGTAAGCAAGAATTTGACTCTTAGTATACCAGTGCCATTGATCAAAGTGAGATGAGTGCCACACCTAGGGTTGGCGGAAAATCCAATGGAACAATAACTGAGGTTAACCCTAAGGACATGCAAAAAACAGGGGATCTGATCAAGGGGAATAATGCAGACCAAATGGAAACCACTATAGTCCCTAATGAGAAGGAGACTCTGGATAAGAACCCTAAGGAGATGAATCATGAAGAACGAAAGGCTGAGCCAAGAGCATGGGCTAAATTATTCCAGCAGAACCGTGTAACTAGGAGTGTGCATTCGATTTATCGATTCGATTTTGACCCTTATCGATAATTACTTATTGATTATCGATTTATACATATGCTTATCGTTATCGTTTCAATAAGGTTTCGATTTTTTCGATTTCGATTTATCGATTTTTGGGGCTTATCGATTCAGTTATCGATTACACCAATAAGAAAATTTACGGGATTCCACGGAAAGTATATCGCTATAAACACACCTAACTAATATGGACAAAAAGAAGCTAAAATAAGACGAACATCGTTTATAACATAAAAATTGTGTCAACAAGCACATGCAACGAAACTAAAGTAAGGGATCAAATATATGCCACCGACATCTCTCTTCATCTCTCTAGTTAGATTATGAAAAAGGCATCACTCACCATCTCTCTGGTTCTCCCACTACTATTCAATAGCTATTGCAACCTTTCATTACTGTCAAGTTTCATCATTAGACGTTTTGCTTATAATGAACTTTACATTCTTAAGTAGAATTATTTGCTTGTAAGGTCAGTGACTTATCCTTCTTTCAATGCATCTAACATGATGCTTCTCTTGTTTGTAGGGGAATGATGTGGTCACTCAGTACAGATCTGGATTTTACTTCTACACTCCCGAGCAAGAGAAAGAATCTTTAGAATCCCGGGACAGACAGTAGAAGCTTCTGAACAGGAATATTGTTACTGAGATTTTGCCGGCTAAGAAATTTTACAGAGCTGAGGAGTATCATCAGCAGTACCTTGCGAAGGGGGGTCGCTTTGGTTCAAAGCAGTCTGCTGAGAACGGTTGCAATGATCCCATTCGATGCTACGGTTAAGATGTTTTCATTTTCACGATAAAAATAAATTTAGTTGTATATGTTCTTCTAAGTTAGGGTAAAGGAAAAGGTACTATAGAATAAGGGTATATTTATCTTTTTAATATATCTTATCGGTTTATCGATAAACCGATAACCGAAGAGGACAAAATTGAAATCGAAATCGATAACTCGATAAGGAAAATTTTGAAATCAAAATCGATAAATCTATAAACTGATAACAAATAATCGTTTCGATTTATTGATTATCGATAAACTAATTCGAATGCACACCCCTACGTGTAACCACTCATGGAATGACACTTAGATATGTTCCACCTCAGATTGAAGATGGTCAAACTGTGGTAAAGCCAGATTTGCAAGATGTGGAAGAAGCAAAAGAGAAATGGAATGCTGCATTGATAGCCTACATTGTTGGAGATAATCCTGGGTATAATGCAATGAGGCGTTATATTTCTCTTGGCTCGATGTTGCTGGGCCAGATTTATTCCTCCATGATGAAGGATATTATGTGATAAAATTTCAGACATTAACATTCATCGAGTGTTCTATGTTGGTCCTCACACTATTAGAAATAGACCAATAATCCTCAAGCCATGGTCTCCAGATTTGGATCTAAGTAAAGAGTTCCTAACTGATATACCTTTGTGGGTGATTTTTCCAAAATTACCAATGAGCTGCTGGGGTAGTGAAGCTTTAAGCAAAATTGCTAGTGCAATTGGAAAATCCCTATTTGCTTATAGTGCACCACTAAGCAAATACGAATCTCCTTTGCAAGGATGCTGATTGAAGTGAATGTTACAAGAGCTATGCCTACTGATATTACTGTGATGGATCCTAGAGGCAGGATATTTCAACAAGAATTGGTGTATGAGTGGAAGCCAAGCTACTGTGACAAATGCCAGGCCATTGGTCATGTGTGTCCTAATCAACAAGGGCCAAGAGAGCAGAAGCAAGAGCAACCAAAGAGAATAAGAGAAACAAAAAAAGTAACATATGAATGGAGAACTAAAGGGCATGTACCTCCTGCAACTGGGAATACAGAAAATATGCAGAAAGAAGGTGCCAATGGAACAATTGTAAATCAAACTGTCACAGTTCAAGAGAAAGCCCAACCTTTCTTACCAGTGGATACTCGGCACCCCAACTACAATCAACCTGAGGTAGATACAGGGAACATTGTGACAAATGCAATGGACAAAGGCAAAAAGCAAGTATTAGATTTGAGCCTTGAAAATTTTCCTATGTTAACACCTATGACTAGCATAAATGGATCCAAAAGTGTAGCGCAGGTACCAGTGGGAGTTCGACCCTACCTCATGATAGGGGTGAGGGAATTAAACTCAATCAATGACTTGGTTACTATGGAATGTCAGGGGTATTAATAAGTGGTACAAGAGGAAGAAGTTGAGAAACTACTTGAAGATCAAAAACATCAAGCTTGCATGTATCATTGAAACTAGAGTCAAAGAATACAAAGCTAAAAGAGTTAGCTGCCACATTGCCCTTGGCTGGGAGATACTCAATAATTATAAGGATGCAGTAAATAGAAGAATATGGGTGATATGGTATCCAAACTACTACTCAGTCAATTTAATCAAGGCAGAAGCATAAGTTATTCATTGTTCTGTTAGAGATATTAGGAAGAATAAAAAATGTGTAGTATCAGTAGTTTATGGCTTTAACACAATAGAAAGAAGGAAGCAACTATGGGAGAGCTTAATAGAGATAGGACAAATGACCTCCACACCATGGGTGATTCGAGGAGATTTTAATATTGTCCTACAATTACAAGATAGGATACATGGGAATCCAATTACCATGGCTGAAATTCAAGACTTCAACAAATGTATTCAAGACTTAAGGCTTAGTGAACTGGCTAGGGAAGGTGATTAGTATACATGGTCTAATAAGAAAGATGAGAGTGACAGGATATGGAGCAGAATTGATGGGATATTTGGCAACTATGAATGGATGATGCAATGGGGGCATATAACTATTGTATATTAGATGCCTTTTATTTCTGATCATGCTCCGATGAGCCTAACCTTAACTGATAACCAAGGAAGCAGGACGACTCCATTCAAATTTTTCAATGTATGGGCAGAACATGAGAGATTTCTAAGTAATGTTTAGCAAGTATGGCAACAAAGAGTCCACAGGAAGAGTATGCAAAATATTTGGTTAATTCAAGTTCATAAGACAGAAGATTGAGAAAGCCAAAATTGATCTTGAAAGGGTTCAAAGAAGCATTACTACTAATTGCTCTGATGAACTATTGTTAGAGGAGAAGGGACTGGTTCAAAACTTAGAAAAATGGGATATGATTGAAGAGGGAGCTTTAAAGCAAAAAGCCAGAGCAAAATGGATAAAGTTGGGAGATTCCAATACAAAATACTTCACAACTGTCATGAAAGAAAGGAGTCAAAGAAAGCAAATACTAGAGCTTAACTTTATTACTGGAAGCAGGCTAACTGACTCAGAAAATATCAAAATGGAGATTGTAGAATTTTACAAATCACTTATGGGAACTGCTGCTCATTCACTTCCTGCTATAGATAAAATGGTGATGCAAATGGGACCAAAGCTTAATCAGCAACAAAGAATTAACCTATTGTAAGGATATGACTGCATAAGATATTTATGAAGGATTGTGCCCTATTGGAGAAGACAAGGCACCTGGTGTTAATGGATACAATGCATATTTCTTTAAAAAAAGCTTGGCCAATTATCAAAAATTAAGTTACTGAAGTTGTCCTGGAGTTTTTTGCTACTGCGGCACTATACAGAGCTATAAAATGTACAACCATTACCTTGGTTCCTAAGGTTAATAAACCAAAATTTGTGAAGGAGTCCAGGCCAATTGCTTGTTTCACTGTGATATACAAATTGATCTCTAAGATTCTGGCATCAAGAATGCAAGGAATAATCAGAACAATTATCAATGAAGCCCAGGCAGGATTTATACATGGGAGGAGGATTGCAGATAACATCATTCTGGCACATGAGTTAGTAAAGGCCTATTCTAGAAAGAACATCTCTCCTAGATGCATGATAAAGATTGATTTGCAGAAAGACTATGATTCTGTTGAATAGCCATATATGAAGCAAGTTATGGAAGAATTGGGATTTTCTCAGTTGTTCATCTCTTGGGTCATGGAGTGCATTCAGATAGTCAATTATTCTATTATTGTTAATGGTGAGCCAACAAAGCCATTCAATGCTACTAAGGGATTGAGACAGGGTGATCTGATGTTCCCCTTCTTGTTTGCTATATCAATGGAATACTTGAGCAGGAACCTGGATAACCTTAAGATGGTGAAAGAGTTTAAGTATCACCCTAGATGTACCAAACTAGGAATCACACACCTAAGTTTTGTTGATGACTTACTATTATTTGCTAGAGGAGATTTGAAATCAATACAAGCAATGCAGCAAAGATTCTATCAGTTCACTCAAGCTTCTGGGCTACAAGCAAATCTCAACAAGAGTGAAGCCTAGTTTGGAGGGGTTACTACAGAAAACAGACAGCAAATTATGCAGTATTTGAGTATTTCTGCTGGAGAATTACCTTTCAAATACCTAGGTGTACCTTTGTCTACCAAGAAACTAAGTGTTCTTCAGTGGCAACCTCTTATTGACAAAATGACTACCAGAATTACTTCTTGGACTGAGAAGACCTTGTCTTATGCTGGAAGGGTGCAGTTAGTTCAAAGTGTGTTGTTTGGTATACAAGCTTTCTGGGCACAATTGTTTGTACGGAAAAGGTCCAGACCTTCCCTTAACGTATCAACTCTAGTCTAAAAATGTCCTTCGTTAACCTATTTTGCTAAGAATGACCCTACCGTTATAAATCTGGCATATTTGTGCCCTTAATTCTAACGGGTGAGTTATGATTTATTTTAACATTTTATTAATTCCATGTGGCCATTTCTGATTGTCTATTAACTAAGTCATACCCCAATCGGATTTTACCCCACCCATAACCCAAATATACCGACCTGACCCAGCAAACATTATTTTACCCCCTCCCCCCCCCC